>JACEGR010012850.1:0-10564 GCA_014170235.1 Listronotus bonariensis | reverse complement strand
CCACGTTGATTTTCGTATGCCTCTAATTATCACAAAAGATATTTTTGCGAAATTTAAGATTTGTCGATAAAATTTAATGAAATCCTAGAAAAAAATTACAAATGGAGAATTTGCTTTTAAAACTTAGGTTTTTATAGAAGGAAAGGGGTGAAAAAAAGCTTTTTTCGCAAATTTCAAAATAAACATTTTCTTTACCAAAGTCTCTCTTAGCATCAATAGCATCTGATATAATTTTGGTATAGGTCCCATGTCTCAGTTTTTAGATAATCTAAATTTCAAAAACCTAGCGACGCCCATAGGCATAGAAAACCAGTTTATTAATGGAAAATTAATAAAGTTTACACTAAATTGAAAATTGCACATTTCGATAAAACAGCACTTGCATAATAATTATACGTGTATATTTTATATATATAGCGCAATTCGAAAGAGACTTCATTAGACGAAAATAATTTAATTCAAATTTGTTTTACCCTATGGCACAACACGATTTACATTTATAATTTATTTTTTGCAATAAATAAAAAGTTTTATTTAATATTCAATATCATTTTAAAGTATTGTATTTTCCATCAATTACCGGTCAAAAAAAAAAGGTTTTTTTGTGTTTCTGTGTCTTTATGCCTATGTTCTGATTCTAGACATTAAAAAACACTCATGGTAGGTTTACATTAGACATTTATTGCACGATCTGTCTGACATAAATGTCAGATGTAAACCCACCATTACATTTTTTTTAGTTCTTAAAGTTTGCCTTTGTCTGATTCACGTTAAAAAATATATTTTTTATTATAATAGCTCTCATAAAAACTATAGAGAAATTCTATTTAAAAAAAAAGAATTATAGTACGCTATTGCTTTATCCAAAATTAAATATCATTTTTTAAATTATTATTTATTTAAGGTTATTTTGGCCCGTTTTGGTACCGTGCTTTGGATGGTTAAATGTCTCGACTAAACGTCTATAATCAAAATGCAAGCGGTCATCACGTCTTTCTTACTTTCAATTATTCTTCTTTTTGTGTTGACAGTGTTGATTGCCTTTCTTACTTGTATGACGCTCGTGGCTTTTGGAAAATAACTAAAATATAAAATTCAGTATAAATAATTATAAAAAGTTTGTAATTTAGGTTGTTGACCGTAAAGGTAAGTAGTATTTTATTTTTAAATTCAAAAGTATAATAGAATTAAAACTATTTAAAACCATTCACATAAAAAGTACCCAATAAGCTAACAAATTAATAAGTGTTTAAACAAAAGTTTACCAATAAATATCTTAAGCTGAATTTTAATTGTTTACACTACCTTTCTTAGTAACATTCGCAACCGGAGCAAATTCTTGTTCCATCCTTGTAATTTCTAAGGAATCTACATGTTTCTTAAAAATTCCACATGAAATTAGCTGCCTTGAAAGGACAGCTCGCCGTATATAATCAATTGTGAGGGCTATGTGGCTTATGGAAGCAATATGAAGACAACAGGAGCAGGAGCAGTTGACAAACCCTGGCATTATAACGATACTGACTCGATTCTAGGCAAAAATCCAAAAAACATTTTTTACTTTAAGTTTATTTTTGTATCTTATATAGGGGCGCAGGTATTTTGTGTATAAATAGAGGTGGGACACCCTGTTTATAAGGAGAGAAAAAGAAGCATTTACAGCAATTATTAAAAATATTACTTTACTTTGATGACCAATTTTCAGAAATAAATGTTTTTCAAAGTTAAATTTAATATGTACTACAACATTTCTTGAAAACCTTAAAAAAGTTTTTTTACAAATGCATTTAAAACACATAATTTGTTTTAAGACAACAGATTTTATTTTCAATATTGGAGTAAAATTTAAAATTTCTTACTTACACGAGCTTCCTTAATATCCACACAAACAAAAATATTCTCAAATGGGCACAAGTACCTTGCAAAATAATGGAATGGTTCATTTTTCTATTAGTATAGCTGTCCTCCTGCTCTTCAGGTACCTTACAGTTAATATGACATGTATCAATTGCTCCTATTAAATCTAAAAATATGTACTTTATAGAAATATGCTATAACTGTAGTAAGCATAACTATTTTAGTGTAATTTTTAAAACTTACTTGGGTATCCAGATTTTAAATAATACTGATTTAAAATTTCTACACATATACTTCTAGTGGGCCAGCGGATAACTGTTGTTCCTAAATCTGACAATATTTTAATAATCTTGTCACAGTTTTCATGGCAAGTTGAAACGGCCACTTCAAAACAGTCAGCTATGGATATAAATGTGTCACCCTTAGCAAGATACCATACTGCCATCAGCAACCCCTTTTCTAACGGAATAGGGTGACCACCACTGCTTGGACTAATCATTCGTTTACTTTGTTCATGGCCAACTTTGGTAACCAGCAATAAAAATGTCGGCCCACACATTCTAATGTAAGCAAAAATCAAGTTGGAGATAGTTATCAATAAACTCGTCATAAAAATTTATTATTTTCATGTAAGTGTTTTTTTTAAGTAACGCCAATGATAATAATTGTTGAAGAAAAAGTGAGTTTTCTAACTGCTCTTCATACACTAACAAGCTAGTATCATATCTTGACTTTTAAGGTAATTTATTTATTAGTCAGCACACCGCAGCTTTTTTAAATTTATTTCTACTATGGTTTAAGGTTTAATGTTAGGTTTTTCTTTTATTTGCCTACCAAATTTACTTCCAAACGAATTTGGATGCTATCATAGACAAACGTTGTGATGTGAGACACACCAATTGGCAACTACCAAAACGGGCCGAAATCGCCATTGGCAACAAATTTGCCTTTTTTAGTTTGAGGCATTGTTTTCGCGTAAAAATTAAATAAAAAATGGGGCACCAGCATACTATTTTAATGTAATTTCGTTATACCACAAATGTATAAAAACGTTTTTTTTTGGGCGAAAATGGTGCATTAGAGAACAAAAAGTCAAGAGGTCAAATTTCGTGAAAAATAAATTAAGACCTCAAAAATGATTTTTATTAAAAAAAAGGTCCGTACTATTGTTTTTCTCCAGTATAGATCTTGCTTGAACGCCAATGGTAAAAATAATTTTAAAAATTACATTAAAAAATGCCTATTGGTGCTTAGTAGGTGCATGTCAATTTTCATAAAAACTTTTTAAAGTTAATTTTAACACTCTATAGCTTAAAAGTCAAGAGGTTTAGGACATATCTTTAAAAAACTTTTTTCCTAAAATAAGCCAGAAAAGCTATATTTCTATAATTTTAGGCATCAATTAAATTACACCCTGTATAAAAATTATGAATTCTTTTCGAAAACTAAAAAATTGCTCTAATTTCTACAAAAGCAAACTTTAATAAAAAAAATATATATATTTGCTTTACTTTTGGGCTAAAAGCAACTAAAATTTAATATGAAGAAGTCAGACACAAAAATCGTGTTGACCAGTGAACATTGTTATACGGTGTGTCTCTGGGGAACAAATATAAATAAGTAAGACTGCAAGATACAAAACCATAAAAATGTATTTCTTTTGTTCTTTAATTTTATAAAAACAAAGTAATCTTGCATACAATTTTAAACTTAAAATTAAAACTTGTTAGGTATGTATTATAATTTATAAAAAAAAACTTACACTGCAAGTCTTTAGTGCTACCACGGTATTTTAGGTAGAGAACTAAAACTAGTCTTCCCAGTAGCGCACCCAACAGATTCTTCGATCTCTAAGACAGAACGCCCGAGCTCGATCCCCAGACAGGAAAACATTCTTAGGTAGTAGTTGTTTAATATTAAGATCCGTGGTTATAATACCACGGTATGTGGCGCTGTGAAATATAAAAACCTTATGTTTCAGTGCTTGGACAACGTTAACGGAACAGGAGAAAAGATGGCTTAAACATCTAATAACCCGTTACCCACGGTATTTTAATATCGGCCTTCAAAATCAAATACATTTATTTTTTAAAACTTTAAATTATTTATTTGTCTACATGGTTTTTAAAATATTTTAAATTCATAAATTTCTAAATTAAATATTTTATTTTCTAACTAGTGCTGAAAGTGCCACTTGACGCGTAGCAGAGTTTGGTTTAGCAGTCAAGTGGGAAAAAGACAACTTCGGCACGTTTTAGGAACGCTATTTTTCCTACAAGCGTGAGAGAAAAATAAAAACAAAATTTTATTATTTTTTTTATTATAAGACAATGCTACCTAATACCCTACTTGTACACTTTAACCCTTAGGTACGCGTGCTTTTTCATTACGTAAGTAGGCATGCAGGAGTCAAATAGACCCCCAACCGTAAACATCCAATCAGCACTTTTTCTTTATTTATTTTTTAAACCGCCAAAGTACATTTTTAGTTCTTAGGATTTTCTCTCAATATATAAATAATTACATAAAAAAGTTACCCAGGAAAAAAACTCGTATTAAAACATTTAAATGTAATTTTAATTCACTGTCATTATTTTTTTTAAGCTGAATATGAGACAGCAATGTGACAAAGGCAAAAATCTAAATTTTATTATTTTTGAATACACTTTATATTTTGCTTAAGTTAACATAAATTTATTAAAATTAATTATGTTAGCCCCAAAATGGGTATCGTAGCTAGACCCTTACTAATAAAATTTTTTAAAAATGTATAAATTTTTTAAGTACACTTATTTTTAACAAAATTTTTACATTTGGCCAAAAAAACATAAAACAAAACTTAAAAACCTAATTGGCCTTAAAAGAAATTATTTATAATACCAAATTGAGTGGGAGTTTATTCTAAATCTGTTCCTTCTTGTTGTCTTAAAGCTAGGCAGTGCCCACAAAGTGTTTTCATATGATATTTGCATATTGGCTGTTTATATTTCACATAAAAATTTTATGTCTAATTGTTTTTTTGTCAGGACAAAAATACATCGGTTCCGACTTCCTAAACCTCCCGCAACTCAATATACATATTACTTGAAACTATAACGTTAGGAGGCGCGTGAGATCAAATTGACCACCACGCACAAAAACGTAAATTTTTAAAGTGAATTGTATTTTTTTATTAGCATATACCTAACGGGGTTTTAGGATAGGTACCTAGAGATTTTTTTTCAAATTTTTAATAATCTTAAAGTTATTATAAAATTAACAACGCTGTGGGTCAATTTGACCCCCGCGCGCCTAGTTAATGGTTAATATGGATGGTAAATGTACAATTTGAGGCATTTTGCAAGCTAATAGCGGATTATAGAGGTTTTTTGCTTGTGGAAATATTGGTGTCTGCGAAATGTGTTTCTTCCACCTCTTGAGTTGTATGGGCCAGGGCTACATATTTTTTAAACTTGAAGTTTATTAAAATTTTTCATTGCCACTTGCTAATATATGGTTCGATATTTTTGTACTTCTTCGCAACAGTGCAGAAAAGTGACTAATTCAAAACTAAAGTGCGTTCGGAAAAGTAATCTTTTCACACGCGAGTAGAAAAAATATTTAACTGACTTTGCATATAAAAATCTGGCCCTTTTCTTTAAAAGTAATTTAAAAGTCATTTTTAACCACCATAATTTTAGGTAACCTAAATGCAAACTAAAAAATAAATAGTAATTTAATTAAAGTCTTTATTTTTCATGGTTTTTGTCAAAAGGCGAATAAGTAAGAAAAAATGAAAATTTGTTTCCTTTTTCAGTTTCACCTATTGTACAAAAAACCTTTTTAAAGTGTTTTCAGGGTAAAACCTGGTTTTAATGGTTTTCTTTTACTTACATATTTGCAAGTTTTATTTACCTTCAACGAATTTTCTACGTTATGTAATTTTTTTCACAAAAGTTTGAAATTGGATAATGGCAAAATGCAGTTTTTTGCCATTATCCTAAAAATAATGTACTTAATTTTAGTACACTACACAAAGGGTAAAAAAAGGTAACTTTTTTAACAATTGGATTTTTTAACCTTTTGTTTAAGTGTTTATTAGAATTTATTTAAATAGAAATGTATGCAATGTAACAGTAAATACCACTTAAACAAAATATTATTTGGCTTTTCTCCAGAATAAAGATGTTTAATAAATATTTTAAGAAACTTAAACTTGTTATATAAAATATACTGCTTTGTTTATGGCGTTGCTGCAAGGCAATTGCCAGATATACAATATAAGCAATGCGTTTTGGTACATCGGCCGGCAATAAAAATAACAAAACAAGCACTATTAGGGTATGTTTATGCCGGAGCAACGAGGAACGAGGGGACCAGCGAGGTAATATGAGCGCTGTTATAACAGCGCGGTAATAACAGCGAGGCAAAAGCAGCACAACATGTGTTTTTCGAAAAGATTTTTACCTTTCTGCTTTAAAAAAAACTATGTACGTTATTTATGTTGAAATGACAAGGAGACCACCGAGGTAAATACATCGCGGTAAAAGCAGCGAGGTAATAAGATAGTAGTAAGGTATTTATTTGTTGTTTTGTTACTTTTAACAGCAAATAGCTTAGAAAATTTTATTAAAAAAAAATATATATTTTTTTTTATTAAAATAACTCTTTTAAGCAATTCCTGTAATAAAATTAACTAAAAAATTTCCACCCACAATGTCCCCCAAGATGGAGTGGCAAACACTCTCCGGGTTTTGGCGCCCTCCTGTTTGATTGATGTACATTTGATCTTTGGGCTATTTTATATCTTCCTATCTGTTAAAATTTTAAATAAATCCATGCAGAACAAAATAGTTGCAACGTGATACCTTTTTTAAGCTTCATTTCCTGCACTATATGTAAATAAAGAGCAAAATAGGCAAAAAGATGTTTAATTTTTAATATTTAGGTTATGCATACTACGCGCTTAGCTGTCGGTACGCTCAGGATTCGGTCAAATATTTTACATTCTTTTTAAATTAATGACCCTGAATGACATTAGCACGTGAGATATTTGACCGTACCGTGAGCGTACCGAGCCCTGAGCGCCTAGTTTGCGGATGTATATATAGCTTTTCTATGGGAGGGAGGTTAACTGCCAAGAAATTTATTACCAAAAACACTGAAAAGCAAAAAAGAAGGTACAACATGTTCTCTTTCCTTCTTCTCATATGCTAAGGGGTGGGGGTACACTAAACCATACGTATTAAAAACATAACAAAAAATGAACCTTTCCTTACAAATTGCCTTTCTTATTCATTGGAAGGGGAGGGGGATTTAAATCTTCCAACCCTCGCTTCGCCCTTATTTACGCCCGTGGTGTGCATTTACCTTTTGGACCACCATTTATACATGTATTTACCATAAGTAAATAAAGCTAAGCAAATGATTTTAATTAAAATAATAATAGATAAAACATACAAAATTGCCTGTAGCAATAAAAGAAAATACTATGGTATAAGCTTTTGCTTAACTTTATTCACCTGGCCCAGTAGCCGAAAATAAGATCGTTTTTTTTTGTGTTAATACGGTACAAAACATTTTAAAAACATTTAAATACATATCACTATCTAACTCCCATATTTATATTGTCATTTTAAATGCGGTTTGAACCACTTCGATGAATACGGTTAACACGAAAAAATTACCTAAAACTTGACGTGTACAAGCGCTCTTTAAAAAAAAAACTAACCACAAAATTTTAAATAATTTTGTTTTAGCCTATGTGTTAAATGTTATTAATACAGTGTGTCCACAATTGGTTTAAAATTACAAAAATGTTATTTTACATATTTTAAAAAAGTGAAAAGATATATTTCATAATACATTTATTATATATACATACATTTCAATATACATATTTATCATATTAAATATCTTTTTTATAAACATTTATAGCTTTGATTATATTTTTTAGGCCAACCATTCGCGATAGATTAATTATTAAATCATATTTGATGAAAAATAGTTTTCATCCGGTAAGCAAGCCAATTCGCATCCAGTTTGTCCAGTTAAACATGCATAATCACCATAAACATCAAACGAAAAAGGAACCAATGAATCGCAATCACCGTCCAGCGATCGCAGTCGCCGTTTAATGTTGTGGTCACGGCAAGTTACGGGCAGCGCCACCTTGTACATGAAAGAGTGAATGCAAACTGCGAATATTAAAGAGTGATTTTTTCACTGCTATCGCCAGGCGCAAATAGCAGCTACCAAAATGACTTGTTAGTAACTGGTGATTGTTGGCAGCGACTGCGATCGCAGTCACAACCCTAGTAAGTATCAGGTGTTAATTGGAAATACATTGAAAAAAGCATGCATTAAAGACCTTAATAAACTCTTAAACTCTTAAATAATGATAGTTATACAAGGCTACTAGGTAGGTAAATGTCAATATGAAAATATTGTCAAAAAGTATAACATATCGCAGTGAGGAAAAGTACATAACATCCTAGGGTTGCAATGTTTTCAATTGTTTTCTTATTTTTTCTGTGAAGACAAACAAACTTTAAAATTAGTTTTTGGCGAATAATTTGTGATCGTAAAGAAAATAGTGTATATTACTTGAATAAAAATAACTTTCTTACACTTGTAGGTTTGTCACAATCGACCGACGCCTTGTACAACAATATCCCCACTTGTGTGAAATTTGTCAGTTTTTACAGTTGTAATGTAATGTACGATTTTCATCCAAGTACTTTATTGCCGACAAGTAGGCTTTGGAACAAAAATAAGAGTATTTTTTCCATGGCATACCACATTTTTATTTTAAACAGCTCTTTCAAATATCTTTTTATGCTTTCATGTCAACTTACCCATTTTTTTAAATTAGTTTATTATACAGAGTGGCCGCCGAGATATCCGAGAAACTTTGGATATAAATTCAACAATGAAAATTAGGAAAAACAACGTTATACCTAAACCTGTACGTCTTAGTTTTTGAACTACAAAGTGTTAAAACTTAAAATAAAATTATTTTTATACCAATTTAGATATTTAGATATTAAAAAAAAATTAAGGGAGCGTTCTATGCACCAAAGACATTATTTAGCATACAAGAAAAAAAATTAGTGTCGTCCATAACAGGTTTAAATAAAATATTTTTTAATATAAACATGGTACAGCATTGCATTTTTCTAATATAAAAATAATCTTTAAAATACTTATTAGGTTTAAAACCAAATTTATCTCTTGTCTTTTTTATTAGATGCACGGTTTTCGCGTAAATAAATAAAAACCATTTCTTGGCATGGTCATTTTGTATTGATATGCCGAGAAATGGTTTTAATTTATTTACGCGAACACCGTGCATTAAATAAATAAAGTAAAGAAAATAACTTTGTGGGAAACCTAATGAGAACTTTAAAAAATATTTTTATTTTAGAAAAATGCAGTAGCGTACAATTTTTTTGTTAAAAATTATTTACCTTTAACCCCTCATGGACGAAACTGGTAAAAATTAAGTTTTTCTTGTACGCCACAAAATGTCTCTTGGTGCATAGGCGGCGTCCCTGAATTTTTTTTTATTTTTATTGTTAAATTTATATTCTTAGTTTTCCGGATACCTCGGCGGCCACCCTGTATATATATATATATATATATATATATATATATATATATATATATATATATATATATATATATATATATATATATATATATATATTTAATTTTATTAATTTTTCTACCAGCGCTTATAAGTCAAATGTAAATTAAAATTTTTAGAAATAATTATAGCATCAAAGGAGATTAAAAAAATTGTAAAAATAAAAATTTTCCTCTTATTAAAATTTTTGGCGGTCATTGTCTCACTTATTAAACAGCTTCAATAATTTTCAATTTACCACACATTTGCAATTTAATAGTTTGGCCGGAGCAAAGGTATTTTCAATTGACCGAGCTGTGCTGTGTGTTTTTGGTATGCATAACTAGCACACAACTACAGATTTGGCCAGATAAACAATTTCCAATTCAGAGACCATGCCGTGAATTATCAGTAATTCTCCAAGGGTTAGCTGAATGCTATCTTCTGGGTTGTATTTATCTATTTTAAATGGACTAAATTGTCTGATTTGTAACTAAAATTGGCCGGTACTGAATTGATATTTAAAATTTGGTATATTTTCAATAGAGACCCAATAATGGGCACTACCGCGTTGTTTAAATTGTGTCGTAAAATGCATATATCTGCCTAGTTCGCTACTTAAACAATGTTAACAACATAAATAATAATATATATGGTGTTTTGTTTCAAGGATCATGCTTGTATGTCCTTCAAATGAAATATTAATATTATAGTACATTATATACCTAGGACAAAAACGGAAGGGCTATAATTTGTCGAGAAATTTTAAAACACTTTAGTACTAAGGTTTATATACTATTTTATGCACTTTAGAATAGGTTAAGCTTTAAAGAAATATTTAAAAATAATAATTAAATAAAAATATTTTTTTTTCATTGGAGATTACACGACAGCTGGCAGACATGAGTGACAGCACGCTAACTGAAACCAGTGGTGTTCCGTATCTAATCAAAAATATTAGCTACCGTATTTGTAACGGAAAATACCGACTGGTTAACCAAAACGATTAACGAAATCCATTTCGTGTAGAATGATGATTTTTATAATATAGTTGAACAACTTTTAGACCTTGTGCCTGGTTTTCCATAATAAATTGTCAAA
>JACEGR010012849.1:0-10566 GCA_014170235.1 Listronotus bonariensis | reverse complement strand
CCGGGTGTTGCTCCGTCGAGCGGGACATAGGGAATCCCATGTAAATTTTGAAGTGGTCCAATATTGGTTCCCCTAATTATTTTAGAAGATAATAATATAAGGATTTTTAAAGAGCACGAAAAGTTGTACCCAGTGTACAAATTCCAGCTCTTCTCAGTTTGCCAGCTAAAAGATAAATGCTAAAATAAGTTACGAATCTCCTATCTTCTTACGCGCCCTGTATTATTAGAAGTTTATAATAAAATACCAGAAAAATTATTTAACCTCTTACTCTCAAGTTGTCAGATCAATGTCACATCATTTTTATATAATAAACTACTTAAATCAAGAAAAAATCACTATTATAAAATAGTTTTATCAGGGAAATAGTTATCGAAGAGTAGAGGACATATTTGCATCCTATTTTTCTAATAGGCCAATACCAAGTAAATCAACAATAGAACGGACGATAAAAAATGAAACTACAGGCACAGTAATCAATAATTGCAAATGTAAAGAAAATCGACGTGAAAATCAGATACAAATTGTACAAAACGAGAGGGATTTAGAAGTGATACTTTGTGTAAAGGAGACCGAAGGAAACATTAGCACGAGAAAACTGGAGGACATTACTGGACAAGACCACACCACTAACCTTGCTCGTGAAAATCAAGAGATTTGGTATTAAATGGATGGCTGCCCAGTACACAGTACCAGAGCTGTGAGCGAATACTTGAACAACGCATTTAATAACGACATCATAAGCCCGAACCACGCAATATCTTGGCCAGCCAGGTCTCCAGATCTTTCGCCAAACGATTTTTTCTATGGGGACATTTAAAAACTAAGCTACCAATAAAAAATATGAAAATTTAGTCCAGCTAAGGAATGCTATTTCCGCTGAATGTGCCAGAATATCGATGTACCAACTAGCCAACGTAACGGGTTATTGTCTGGCAGTTAATGGAGGAATATTTGAGCATTTGATTAAATCCTGTTATTTTCGTTATAAATTGACTTCTAAATGTAGAAAAATTTGTTTTATTGTCTTGCGTAACTGTGAGTGCATGTGTTGGAATTAGCTGTAAACTAAAATGAAATGCGAGGATTCTTTTGAAATTCCCGTATAAAATTGTTCAGTTTTGGCAATGACATTATAAATTAATGATCTAAATTGTCACTAATAAATCGATATGATGTTTTTATTGTTGATTTCTAGAGTACAGGGTGCATAATGAGATACTACGTTGCAGAAGTATTAAGCAGTTTACTCTTTACTGGTTGGTTGAAAAATGCTCAAATTTTTATTTTGGGTGGAACTTACTGTGCTCTTCAATAAGTCCTAATAGCATTTTTTTCTAAAATAATTAGGGGAGCCAAAATTTGACTTCTTCAAAATTTACATGGGATTCCCTATGTCCCGCTTGACGGAGCAACACCCGGTATAAGAACCAAGTTAACATCCTTTAGAAAAAATGGACTGTACAGGGTGGGCCAAATTCGACGCTTTTGATAGGAAACTCATGTTTCGGTATGTTTTACAAAAAACTGACCCCCATTTGCGAGGCTCAAATTTTAAGCCAAATTAACTATTGAAAACCGCAATTCGCTATCTTGCGTTTACTCGCTACAGCGTGTTTCTTAATTTCTTGCGTTTTCATTAATCCTTTATAACTTTTTTATTTTTAAATATTTTTTAATTTTGTAAAAGCATTTCTACAGCAACTTTTTATGCAGATTGCAGATATAATTTTAGTTTTTTGCTAGGGTTCTGCATTTTTGATTTATTTATTTATTTTTGGAAATTTTTAATGGAACACCCTGTATATTTTTTCACTATTAAAATGGTTAAAAAATTAGCATTTTAAAAATGTGTTACTCTTTATATTTCTTCTCAGCCGTTTCTGAGATATTGCATATTTTGTCATTTATGACTGATATTGGTTAGATAGTAGGCCATGAAAAAGTAATTATGTTTTACTTTAAAGAATCTTCTTATATCTTTTGTTTTTATGGACTGCAAAGACGGAAAACCATTTTTATTAATAATTTATTACCGCAAATAGGGGTAAAAAATAATCCTTTTTTGGTATTTTAAATTATTTTGTTAATATTTTGCCCTAGGAACTTTTTAATCGGGTTTTATTAAAACGTTAATATTTAATGTAACAAACAACCATTATTTTTTATATTTTAGTAAATTAAAGATAGCCATGGAAAACAAATGTCAGCTTTTAGAAAAAGGGTTAAATTTAGCTTGTGTTTGTTTTTTATGGCCATCTTTTACTTACCTGTATACAAAAAAATAATGGTTGTTTTTTACATAAAATATTACGTAATAAGAAAATCTGATCAAAATGTTTTTAGGGCAAAAATATTAACAAAATAATTTAAAATACTTATAAAATAGGATTATTTTTACCCTTATTTGCGTTATTAAATTATTAATAAAAATGGCTTTACGTCATTGCAGTCCATAAAAACAAAAGTTATAACAAGATTGTTTAAACTAAAACATAATTACTTTTTCATGGCCTACTATCTAACCAATATCAGTCATAAATGACAAAATATGCAATATCTCAGAAAGGGCTGAGAAAAAATATAAAGTGTGACAATTTTTAAAAAGGTAATTTTTTAACTATTTTATTAGTGAAAAATATGCAGAGTGTTCCATTAAATTTTTTAAAAATAATAAATAAATCGAAAATGCACAACCCTCGAGAAAAACTAAAATTATATCTGCATAAAAGTTCCTGCAGAAATGTTTTTACAGAACTAAAAATATTTAAAAATAAAAAAGTTCTAAAGGAATTAAGAAAACGCAAGACATTAGGAAACACGCTATAGAGAGTAAACGACGAAAGATAGTGAATTGCGGTTTTTACTGGTAAATTTGGCTTGAAATTTGAGTTTTGCAAATGAGGGTCAGTATTTTTGTAAAACGTACAGAAACATGAGTTTCCTATCAAAAGCGTCGAATTTGGCCCACCCAGTACATACAGGGTGGTCTCCAAGAAATGGGCCAAAATTTAACTGGAGTATTGTGAATAGGGCTGGCAAAACCGGAAAAAACAAAACCGGTTATTAAAACCGAAAAACCGAAACCGGGTTTTAAAACCGAAAAACCAAAACTGTTTTCAAAACCGATACACCGAAATCGGTTTTTAAAACCGAAAACCGAAAACGGTTTTCAAAACCGAAAAAGGCTTTTCTAAACCACAGTTAACAGAAAATCGGAAAGTAATTATTCTCTATTAATCGTTTTTGCGTTGATTACGGATTTGCCCATGAGCTGTGGTGTTAAGTGATAATCATAATTCATCCTAGAATATTCTTCAAAAGAAATTGGTTAAATATAAATAAGAATAAAAATATAACATCCCTGTTAATAAAATGCAAGATTTTAAAAGGGGATGTAAAAATTCCATACATACATACATAACTTATTTTTTCCTCTTTATTTAAAATTGGTATTCTATTTTTGGTGTTTTTTCTTGGTTGTTTGGTTAATAAAAAACAGAAAAGGAAAAGTGGCGATTTCTAAATTTTAATTTAGTGTATTATTATAGTAAGTTGTAGTTTTTATATAAACCGCAATCAACCAAAAACCTATTAATTGATATTCGAAGAACCACTTTTCGATTTTGGTCCGATTATCCGAAAAACCGGTATTTGAAAACCGCTTTTCGGTTAACCGCGATTTTGGCCAAAACCGAAAACCGGTTTCGAATACCGGTTAACCGATATTCGAACACCGGTTTTTCAAAACCGGTTTTTGCTAGCCCTATTCACAATACTCCAGTTAAATTTTGGCCCATTACTTGGGGACCACCCACCTGTATGTACTGGGTGGGCCAAATTCGACGCTTTTAATAGGAAACTCATGTTTCTGTACGTTTCACAAAAAACTGCCCCCATTTGCGAAACTCAAATTTCAAGCCAAATTTACCAGTGAAAACCGCAATTCACTATCTTTCGTCGTTTACTCGCAGTTTACAGCGTATTTCCTAATTTCTTGCGTTTTCTTAATTCCTTCAGAACTTTTTTATTTTTAAATATTTTTTAGTTCTGTAAAAACATTTCTGCAGCAACTTTTTATGCAGATTGCAGATGTAATTTTAGTTTTTTCTCTAGGGTTGTGCATTTTCGATTTATTTATTTATTTTTAAAAAATTTAAATGGAACACCCTGTATATTTTTTCACTATTACAATGGTTAAAAAATTACCTTTTTAAAAATGTGTCAAACTTTATATTTTTTCTCAGCCGTTTCTGAGATATTGCATATTTTGTCATTTATGACTGATATTGGTTAGATAGTAGGCCATGAAAAAAGTAATTATGTTTTACTTTAAACAATCTTGTTATAACTTTTGTTTTTTATAGACTGCAATGACATAAGGCCATTTTTATTAATAATTTATTAATATTAAAACCGGTTTCGGTTGCCAGTCCTAATTGTGAAGTTAAAATATTGCGATTAAACTAAACTAACCTCAGTACAAAAGTTGATATTACCCGAGATACAGGGTATCAAAGATTAGAAAATATTTTAAATTATTTGAATAATACTGGATATGTTTTGAATATTGTAATAAAACTTGATATCTAGGGGTTTTCTGACATGAGCTATTCATATTGCCATATGTCATACTGTGTATAATTTTTATGTGGCTTTTGTACTATGGTAGGTTTAGTATAGAAGGAACAGTTTAAAAATGTAAATTCGGTGCTCTTTGATAAGAAAAAAAAATCACAAAAAAGTTTAAAGCAAATAAATGGGCATGCTTATCTTCGCGGCCGCCTTTGCTATATTTCTTTTATAATATGCCGGTTGAAGCAGCTGGTCATCGCACTATGGGATAGAAATTAATTTTTTTAGTCAAAATTCTGAAACTTACCAATCTAACTTAAAATGAGGTGCTTTTTACTGGAAAAATATTATAAATTATTACAAATGCTTTTTGGAAACCTAAAACTTATTATATGGTATTATAAATTTACACTCCTCTTAACATTATTATTTTTTATTGTACAAAATATACTAAAATGTCAGCTTGTTTGGTTAATTCGGTAGTATTCTAATCAGTAATCCGATGATTATTATCTCATATGATATACAGGGTACGACAATACCCAAGCAACACAAGAATTTGCCTTTTCGTTTAATAAACGTTTATTAAACGATATTGTCGTGTATTTTTGGTTTTGGTATATTTATTACACCTCTATTAAACATTTTTTAAACACGTGCATATTTTAATCGTATATTCAACGTATGTCATATCATCTTTTAATATCATAAAATTTTTAAAAAGTATTTTACTTTATATTATGGAGTCATTTATGTGCGTGTTTTAAAAATGCACAAAAAATATGTTTATAGTTTTTTTTTTTTTTTTTTTTTTTTTTCCCAGGGAGCCGTCCGCATGTCCGGTGGCACTGCAGCCTGAAGGCTTATTGTACCAAACTCCCGTTTTATTGTACCCATTCCAGTACCCTAGTTCCTTGAAGAAGGCGGTATAGGTCTGCTGGGTGCGTACCATATGTTTCCGGGGGCACTCTAATATCCCCGAAGATTGCCTGTCTTTTGTGATCCAGTGCCTCACACTCTGACAGTATGTGGGATACTGTTTCGGTCTCTGCTCCACATAATCTGCAGTCCAGATCTCCGTTGTATAATCCCATTTTATTTAGGTGTTCTTTCACTGGAGCATGTCCGGTGAGGAAACCTGTGATCGTTCTTAGCTGATTCCTACCCATTTTGAGTAGTTCTTTAGCTCTTTTTGTGCATGGTCCACTGATGTATATTTTCCCATGCATGTGTTGAGGAAGCCTTTCCCAGTGCAGTCTTTGCTGGTCCTTTACCCAGTTTTGTACCGCACTCCGGAAGGTGCTCTTTGGCACTCCAAGGACTGGTTCTGGCCCGACGTATGTCGTGGCTGACCCCCTTCTAGCCAGTTCGTCTGCGTTTTCATTGCCTCGAATTCCGCAATGTCCTGGCACCCACATCAACCTCGTGTTGTTGCGTTCCGCCAGTTCCCTGAGTTCCTCGAGGCATTCTAGTACCAGCCAAGACGATACCTTGGGATTAATTAGTGCACCAAGGGCTGCTTGACTATCCGTAAGAATGTTGATTGTACAATTTGTGCGGGGCCTTTGGTTGTTAATCCTGGCACATTGTAAGATCGCAAAAATTTCTGCTTGAAATACAGAGGCGTGGTTTCCCAGTGGAAAGGTCAAACGAGTGTTTCCCATCTCACTGTAGACACCTGCTCCTGACCCTTCTTTGGTTTTGGACCCGTCCGTATACCAGGTTTGACCTCGAAGAGAGAGTCTGAAATTTTCGTTTGCCCAGTTCTCCCTTGGGTGTATTGTCACCTGAAAGGGTCTTCTGGGTACGATTTGTGGGGTCATATAGTCTGTCCTCATATCCATTATGGATCCTATATGTTTATAGTTTGGAACTATTAATGATAATCTCATAAAACACTCTTATTTTCAAGTATTTTCAAAACGTTTTTTTTCTTACTATTTACTGAAATTTCAACGTGTGAAACTAAAGCATAATCTACGTCTATTATAGATTATTTTTTATTAGAAAACTAACTATTAATGCTTTAAAATCATTATTATTCTCCTATGACAATATCATTGGTTTAGTAATAATATTTTTATAATTTTAATTTTATGTTAATATTTACAAATATTTGACTTTGTGCTGTATATAAATAATATTGTCTAAAATTTCCTAAAAGTAAACGTACCAATAATCTACAAAATTTACTCATCCGTTCGGCATTATTCCAATAACAGCCAATAACAGCCTTACAATAACGACACGTGATGCGCGGCAGTTGCTTTTCTCCTCGGCTTTGTCACTAACCTTCGACACTTCGAAGTTCGAAGTGACTTATGAGATTGAATAGCCGCCGAAAGCCGCTAAACAAAACGTTGGCCGGCTTCATATTTCTTGTTGTAAAATATTGTGCAGTGCATTGTATTTCCGATTGCTAATAAAGTAAGTACCTACTTTTTACCTTTATTTTAATTGCGCTCATATCAATTCAATAGTTATGCATATTACATATAATATTAGATAAGAATTGTTGATGTTTTATTTGATGAAGTCGGCAAAAATGGCCGCTGAACCTGTTGCGGAAATTTTCGTTTTGATCTCTCAACCCCTATTATACCTTATTTATAAGGAATGATTATGGCTCAAACACTTGGATTAGGTGAATGTCACACCTTACACCTCTGTTTTGTTTTAATTTTTAGTACACTAAAATAAAAATTATTGAAATATATCTTGGTTATTTAATGGTCTATTATACGTTTTTAATAAACCATTTATAAACGTCTAATATATACGCTTTAATTTACGTGTATTGTGTACTATTTTAGTATTATTTTTAATTTTCTTAGAAATGTTTGGGTTGAAAGAAGTCGTCCATATTCTCAAAGAGACCTGATATAACATATCAAAAGAAAACAACAAAAAGTCTCGGTCTTAATACTTTTTACTAATTAACCGTTAAATGGTGACATGTGTTTCGCTCCTAAGAGCATCATCAGACCTAAAAAATAATACAAACAAAACCAATCAATTACAATAAAGACCTTAAAATGCGGGAACGGGACGGGAGCGGGACGAATTTGGACACAAAATATTCCTCATGGATATGGGAGTATTGTTTTATGATGCGGGACCTATTTCCACAGCGGGATATATGTATGTATTCACAACGCGTTGGTGTAATAATATTCATATCCCGCTGTAGAAATAGGTTCTGCATCCGTTTCGCCCCGTCCCGTTCCCGCATCCCGCGTTGGTTTGGGCGTATCTTTAATCTACCCTAACAATTAATTTATTATGCAAAAAACACTAAGATCACCTGTACTTTTTAGTGACTTTGGTTTTTCTTTTTTTACAGAAGCGGTCAAAATTTCATTTCAAGGTAAGGACCCGGTGCAGCAGTTGCATTTGTCGGAGAACTCACAGACAAAGCTATCGGACAGGCATGCCAAGATTGGATTAAACTGTCCAAACAGCGATACCGTAATGCCAAAACGTGAAAGACTTTATTATTATGTTTGATTCTAGAATTTTTTTAAGTTTCAACTGTTTTTTTATGTTCTATACAGTTTTTGTTGTGTTTTTATTACTTTTATTTATTAGAGTGCAGTGTTAAGTGTTACCAGTTGCGTCCTTTTGATTTGAGAATTTGTTATTTTATTTATTTTATTTTTTTTTAGATTTAGTAAGCCTAAACGAATGTATTACCTATTACATATACCTATATTATACATACAAAATAAACGTTTTTCGTATACGTCAATATTTGATTTATTTCATATGGCTTTTTTAACGTAAAATTTATTCTAAATATAAACGTATAAAATTTAAGACTTTTAACGTGTTTAGTAAACGTTACAGTTTTGTATATTATATACCAATTTATAGGGTTTATTAGAAACCGCTTTTTAATTGCTCATTTTATATTATAAATAAACGTATACTTTCAACGTCTAAAATTTGGATAGTACTGCAATATTAATACACCTATATTAGGCGGACATTTTAACCTATATTAAAGGTTAGAAATAAACTAAAAATATACTAGTGGTATATACGTAATTAAACGTTTATTAGAGGATTCTGTGTTGCTTGGGTAGGTATGATTTTTTAAATGGAATACCCTGAATATCATATCACCACCAAAAAATCTTTTAAAATGCTTTAAAAAATACTAGATTTGATATGTCTATCTCAATTAGTTTCTGAAATATGACCATCGAAATCTGAAAATTAATTTTTAAATTTTTTTTTTTTTTTAGAGATACATCTTCCCAACTTTTTTTTAAGGTATAAAATAAATAAAAACATTGTTTTGTTGGGTAGATTCTGTAGAATCCATATCTTTCATCAGAATGCTTTTATCTTTTAGGATATACAGTGTAGGACAAAACATATTAAATTTTAAAATGAAAAACCTTGTAAATTATAAAAAATCTTGTATCTGTCCTTACACTCAGAAGTAGCAAAAAGTAGGAAGGCAATTGTAAGTACAAAAACTGATTAAGAAAAAGGTAAAAAATCTTTGACAAAAGTAGCGAGACTTCGCGAGACTGCATCGGAAACACAACAATAGCTCTTATTATTTAAACTCTTTTACTTTTTTAGTCAACAAGACCAATAATAAACTAAGTAGATTAAATGTTGTTTATTTATGTTTACTTAAAATACATTTTCAAGTTTCTTATTACTCCAATAGAAGTCGTCATATCCTTTTATAATTTTGCGTACATGTAGTTTGGAGTATCTACTTTGAAATACACAGCTTGAGCCATTAAAATTTTAAAGTTGCTTTTTGGCCAAAATAATGGATTTCTATCCCATAGTGTATCGGCCCGTCGCTGTAAAGGATAGCGGCGCCTTTGTATAAAATAGTCCGATTGCAGGCGGCCTTTTTATGTTTTTTTGTATTATTTTCAAAGGGTACCGAATTTGCGCTTTTAAAATGTTCTTACTATAAAATCAAAATATTTTAACTTCACAATTCCCCATTTGAATTTTGGCTCATTACATAGGGACCACCTTGATTAGGAATTTTTTTGAAAAACTTACCTTTAACTGTAGAATAGACAATGAGAAAGTCAGCTTGTACTGGTATTTTGTAGGTATTGTAATCATGTAAACCATCTGTTTCTGTTCTGCTCAAGTTGACACCTCCATCAAGCTTATCCCCTTGGCAAGCTTGCAAGGAAAAACATTTTGGGTTTTCCTAAAAATTAAAACCAGAGTTCCTGATCAAACCTTTTTGCATTTAACTACAGAACTAAGCCAAAAATTAAAAAACTGAAAATTTGTAGGAAATTACCAATCCTAAATATTTTGGATTATACCGGGCGTGTCAAAAAAGTGGAGGATAAAAGGATTTTTTAACACCCATATTTTTTATTTTTGTATACATTTTCAAATATAGGTATTTACCGGCAAGTGAGGGACATCTATCGGCAGTAAAGTGGGACCACAGATTGTCGGGTTTGTACGGAGTGTCTTTTGCATAAATAATACCCATTTCACCATGGGAAAGGACGGCTACCAGGATGCAGTCGTGGTGGGTGTGATCCATGGCAGAAACTGAAAAGTACAATTATTGCACAGGTAATAAACAGTTTTAACCACATTCAGACGGTTGTAAAAAAATCCAATATTATACTTCTTAGAAGTAATTAAATATATTATAAACAAATCTGGATAACTTTGTAATTATTAATAATAAAGTTTGTATTATAAATGTTAATAATAACCAAAGTCGGTCTATATAAGGTCACGACATGACGTGTTATGACGTCACATCTCCCATTTTTCGGCCATGTTGTTCAGTGCCCGAGATATACAGTTTTTGTATTAGTAGAACAACCGTTTCCACAACAGTTTTTAATTGTTATCAAGTTGTAAATTCTTTTACTTTAAATAAAAAACATTTGAAATTACATCTTTCAACAAATATCGCTTCCAAAACAATGCCAAATGAAATGCGCAAATTCTAGACGCCACTGGATTGATATTCAGCTT
>JACEGR010012848.1:0-10571 GCA_014170235.1 Listronotus bonariensis | reverse complement strand
TTGTTGCGTTCCGCCAGTTCCCTGAGTTCCTCGAGGCATTCTAGTACCAGCCAAGACGATACCTTGGGATTAATTAGTGCACCAAGGGCTGCTTGACTATCCGTAAGAATGTTGATTGTACAATTTGGGCGGGGCCTTTGGTTCTTAATCCTGGCACATTGTGAGATCGCAAAAATTTCTGCTTGAAATACAGAGGCGTGGTTTCCCAGTGGAAACGTCAAACGAGTGTTTCCCATCTCACTGTAGACACCTGCTCCTGACCCTTCTTCGGTTTTGGACCCGTCCGTATGCCAGGTTTGACCTCGAAGAGAGAGTCTGAAATTTTCGTTTGCCCAGTTCTCCCTTGGGTGTATTGTCACCTGAAAGGGTCTTCTGGGTACGATTTGTGGGGTCATATAGTCTGTCCTCATATCCATTATGGGACTCCTTATGATATTTGATAAAAATCATCTTTGTGTCTTAGTACAGTGCGTCCAATCTAACTTGTCCACATTTTAAATACCCATAAATTTTTTATTTCTTAACTTAAAAAATGATCCAAAAACCAAATTGTACAGTAAATTATCAAGTTTTTTTCGGGTAGAAAGATTAGACAAAACAATTTTATTAACAGAATATAACTTTCCTTTTTTTAAATGGGACATCCTGTATATTATACCACCATTTAAAAGGTCTTTTAAAGAGCTTAACAAAAATCCTATATATCTATATTTAATAGTTTCGGAAATATTGTGAAAACCTAGTATAAAAAAGTATACATTTTGGGAATTTTAATAATATATATTTTTGGAAATTTTAAAATAAGTATACATTCTAATTAGGTTACTTAACATTGAGAATTTTGCTAAATAAAGATATACGTGAGGTGTCAAGGTTTTAAAAGTATAAATTAAACAATTTTCTAGGTTACTCTTATAATAATAAAATAAAAACATTAAACAAACTGGGTCGCGTAAAAATACAAAACAAACACTGGAAAATTTAATATTTAAAGAGGGAGAGAAAGAAATTAGAGAGACATTTAGATTAGATAAGAAGTAGGTAAAGTGAAGGCAAGCATAAAGGTAAAGTTTTAGTTAAGCCCCGTACGGGCTACCCCTAGTGAGGGGTATGCCCATACTAAATTAAGTTAGTCAAATAAGTTAAGTTGTTGTTAAAAAAAAACAAAGTTAGTTTTTATGGTCCACCGGTCTAATGGTCCCAAGAAGATAGTTCCATATCGTACATTTGTCCAAGTGACGTCAAGTAGTATTTCAAAATGTCAAGGTCACAATATGACCATTTAAATATAAAAAATATTACATGTAATTTTCAAAATATCTAAAATCTAAACCTAGTCCTAAGTAGGTATAGTGGAAATTACATATAATATTTTTCAGATTTAAATAGTCATATTTCCGAAACAATTAATGATAGTTATATTAAATATAGTATTTTTATAAATCTCTTTAAAAAACCTTTTGAATGGTGGTATTATGTACAGGGTGTCTCATATAAAAAAAAGTAAGTTATGTCAATATATTCTGTTAATAGAATTGTTTGTACAGGAGGAAACAGTTTTTAACCACTTTTACACCCTCATCTGCAACCCTCTAGCATTGGTGAGATTCATTCCCTAAATCTAAAATATAAAGAAGGGTCGAGTGATATCTCTTTTGAAGGGCTCTCGACCCTTATTACAACTTGACCTTGACCCTCCCATAAATCATCCAATTCCAGCAGTTACCCCAGTTCCTCATAAAATGCCCGATATTATTTTTAAGGTAAAACACATTAAGCGTATCCTTTCTTCCTTTAACATCAAGAAATCGTCTGGGCTGGATGGCATACCAGCAATCGTTTTAAAAAAATGTGCTCCAGAACTTGCACCAATCTTAACTCGGCTCTTTCGAATTTCTTACGACACAGGTATCTTTTCAGAGAGCTGGAAAGCTGCACGTGTTCAACCTATTCCCAAGAAAGGATCTAAATCCCTTCCATCTAACTATAGACCAATTTCAATTCTCTCAGTTCTTTGTAAAGTAATGGAAAAATTAATTAATTCACAAATTCTTAAGTACTTAGAAAAACACAAAATTTTGCATGACAGGCAGTATGGATTTCGCCACAAAAGAATTACAGCAGATCTTCTTTCCTTCGTATCACATTGTTGGAATAAGTCTCTTGAGTTTCTAGGTGAGTCCCAGATCGTTGCTCTTGATATATCCAAAGCTTTTGACCAGGTCTGGCATGCCGCACTTCTTAATAAACTTCCCTCCTATGGTCTTTCAACTAAACTCTGTACTTGGCTCTTTAGTTATCAATCTGATCGACGTATATCAGTTATTGTGGACGGCCATTCTTCAAGCTTTCACCAAGTAAATGCTGGAGTCCCTCAGGGCTCAGTTCTGGCACCAACATTGTTTTTTCTTCACATCAACGACCTTCTCTCGTCCACAACTAATTCCATTCATAGTTTCGCCGACGATAGTACCCTTCACTCCAGTTTTCAGGTTCCTAAACCCATCACTAAACCTGACTTGGAACACAAACGCAAGCGATGCAGATATCGCTTAATTTAATATTGGATTGGGGCGCCAAAAATCTCGTCCATTTTAATGCATCCAAAACACAATCATGTTCCTTGTCGCGAAAAGAGTCATCAAATACTCATCCTCTACTTATGAGCGGCCAAGTTTTACAGAGCAAAGAAACCTTCAATCTTGTGGGCGTCACATTTGAAAGTAACCTTAACTGGCATAAACACATTGTATCTATAGCCACGGCAGCTTCGAAAAAGCTTGGATTTCTCTTTCGAGCCAAAAGTATTTTTCCGCTTCTAATTTATACACTTTGTATGTGTCCGAAACTAAACTAAGAAGATATGATAAATGTTCCACTATCTTTAAAATGAGATATCAATTAATCTTTCTGGCAATTGTGTTACTCATAAAACTTAAGAGTGAACACATTTTCTTGATATATTATATTTAGATTGTTTTTTATAAAATTAGTTACGCATGTTTTTTGGTTAGTTATTGTTAAATTTAATATTGAACGTCCAATATTTTATACAGGAATTTTATTTTCAATATTAAAATACTTTAACATGTCACATATCTATTTGTGTAGAGATTAAAACGAATTTACATTTATAAAACATTATTTTCATTGTATCGATCCACAATTTACCGATGAAACCTATTTTATCTACGAACCTTTAAAATGGAAGCTCCATTACCAAATTTTGACACTAGAAACATAAATATTTTCTCATTTAATTAACTAATTGATTCAAATCTAAATTTAGCAAACGATTTTAAATTCTGCTGCAGCAGTAGGGATGTTTGTATCGATATTAAGTATTAAAATATCGATATTTTATAAAAGTAACTTGGATATTTAATTATAGTTCAGCAGCCTGCATATTGCCTTCTCTTGCAGCTCCAAACAGAGGCACACGAGGTTCCATTCTTATTTATTCCTATACAGTCCAATTGGAGGGGCCCCGAACTTCCCACTTTATTTGTTTCTTTATCCTTAAAAAGTCTAGATTCTATAGACTGTGCCTCGCGAAGATTGTGCCCTATTATATGTAATAATTGTAGTATGTTCCTCATATTCGGAAAACTTCCCATATTTTCCCAGACACCCTGTATATTATATCACATAGGAGGAGCCTAGTTCCAAAGTTTACAATCTCCATCTATCTTATTTAACATAATATACAGGGTGTTTAGGTAAGGGTGTACACTATCTATATCTCAAGAACCCTTGACCTCAGCCAATTAGCAAAAAAAATTATAACAAAAATGGCAACGAGGAATCGTCCAAAATATTTTTAACTTTGCAATGTGGCCGTAAGAGGGCGCAACTGTCAAAATAATAATACAAATATAAAATTAGACCAAAATTTCCAAATTAAGATATAAGTTTGATAACGCCATTGGAAAGCTGAGTAAATTTTCTATGAATTCGGCTTAAAACAAATTTTAATTGGATCAATAATAAGGATGGGTAAAACAAATGAATGTTGTCATATTTAAATCGCTATATCTTGAAAACTTCTTAACCAATTTTAATGAACAAGGTGTCATATGAAAGAATATTTTCATCTCTTTTAATAAACTTTCACAGTGACATAAGTTAGTTTTAAAAAAATAAGTTAGATGGCGCTGTTCGCTGTTGTTAGAGTTTTCCTCAATTTTTTCTAAAATATCAAATGGATCGGTATGCTTTACCTTACAAATTGTAAGAGTGAAAAATAAAATCTACATTTCGGCGAAAACCGCATATCGATATCTTTATTCGTTTCGGAGTTATTGCCAAATAACTGGTGATAATAGAAGCAAAAACAAAAAAAACGAGTTTATTTTATTTTTATTGTGTAAATTTCTTAACCAATTTTAATTAACAACATGTCAATATGAAAGACAATTTACAACAGACAACAGGTAACAAGTAACAAAAACAAAATTCTGAGAAAAATTGGGCACTTATTTGATGTGTTCGAAATGCTTTCTATCATTCTGAATACAGCGGTGCAGCCTTTGTTGTGTTGACGATACAGCAGTTCAGTTCATTTCCGCCACGGATATGCTGTTTATAGCCATTCTAATTCTTTCGATCATATTTTCTCGTGTTGTTGGTCGATTTTTGTAAACGAGATCTTTTATTCTACCCCATAAATAAAAATCGAGACAAGTTAAGTCCGGAGACCTAGCTGGCCAAGGAAATAAACTTCCTCTTCCAATCCACCGGAAAGGGAATTGCTGGTCAAGGTAGTGGCGCACCTGGTTTGCAAAATGGGCAGGACACCCATCGTGTTAAAACCATAAATTTCTTCTTGTCGCGAGGGTCACGTTTTCAAATAAGTGTGGCATATCATCAATTAAAAACTGAAGGTATAATTCACCATTTAGAGCTCTATCAAAGATAAAAGGGCCGATAATCTTTCCTTCAACAATTCCGCACCATACATTCACTGTCCAACGATGTTGATGGTCAACTTCACGCATCCAGTGAGGATTATTATCACTCCAGTAATGCATGTTGTGTAGGTTAACTGTACCATTGCTGGTAAATGAGGCTTCATCCGTCCATAGCACTTTATCCAAAAACGACGACCGTCCCTTATCATGTTAAGAAGCCAATGACAATAATTTAAGCGGTTGTCGAAATCCGTGTCCAGTAAAGCCTGGTGCAAAACAATATGATATGGATGCATGTTGAAATCCGTCAATATTTTATGAATGGAACCAACTGAAAGTCCCAAATCCCTGGAAATTTCGCGAATACTAGCATGTGGATCAACATTGATATAAGCTAAAACGTTTATGATATTCGTCTCATATCTGACTCTGCGATACCTTATTTGAGCCGAATGTGGTTGGACTCTGCCCGTTTCTCTAAGTCGCCTTGCTAAACAAGTAAACACGTGCCTGGAATGATGCGCCTGATTAGGTACTGCAAAGCATACTCTCTTGAAGATCTGGCTGCATTTTGAAAACACTCAAAATACATACGTAACATATGAAATGCTTCTTCATTTGTAAGCGGCATTTTTACTTTAATAGCGGAAATAAGAAGAAAAATTACTTTGACAAGACAACAAACAAATCAAAATGACAGTTACTGCTTTTATTGCCATGACAACTAGACGCAATGTTTTTATTGTTTTTCATGGCTGGCTGTAACAGAACAAGAAGGCAAATAAAAAATAAGTACGCATTACCTCGTGGTTCGATATTAGTTACAATTAGTTCAAGTCAGTTAAAAAATTTTAATCTGGATATTAAGCAGACCTTTTATATGCTATAATTAAATCCATATTTCATTTATTTGTTAGATACTAACTACATTAAACTCGTTTTTTTGTTTTTGCTTCTATTATCACCAGTTATTTGGCAATAACTCCGAAACGAATAAAGATATCGATATGCGGTTTTCGCCGAAATGTAGATTTTATTATTCACTCTTACAATTTATAAGGTAAAGCATACCGATCCATTTGATATTTTAGAAAAATTGAGGAAAACTCTAACAACAGCGAACAGCGCAATCTAACTTATTTTTTAAAACTAACTTATGTCACTGTAAAAGTTTATTAAAAGAGATGAAAATATTCTTTCATATGACACCTTGTTCATTAAAATTGGTTAAGAAGTTTTCAAGATATAGCGATTTAAATATGACAACATTCATTTGTTTTCTCCATCCTTATTATTGATCCAATTAAAATTTGGTTTAAGCCGAATTCATAGAAAATTTACTCAGCTTTCCAATGGCGTTATCAAACTTATATCTTAATTTGGAAATTTTGGTCTAATTTTAAATTTGTATTATTATTTTGACAGTTGCGCCCTCTTACGGCCACATTGCAAAGTTAAAAATATTTTTGGACGATTCCTCGTTGCCATTTTTGTTATAATTTTTTTTTGCTAATTGGCTGAGGTCAAGGGTTCTTGAGATATAGATAGTGTACACCCTTAACTGAACACCCTGTATATAAGTTGAATGTTCCAAAAGTTGTATTTTCAGCGCTGAATTTAATTAATTTATTAGAGAGGCCCTGAACTTCCCACCTTGTGGTTCTGGACTGTGGAACATGCTGCTAGCAAAACTCCTTTTGGTGATATTAAAGATATTTGTTACCAGGTACAGGTCGGACGTGATTTTTTTCCATTTTAAATAACTTATTATTAACTCGCAATTAAACAAACATTTAACTATAAACTTATTAAATTTTTCAAAAGCTGTGTTTTACTTAAGACATATCGATACTCTCTCTCTCTCGCTCTATTTTTTTCTTGGTTTTGGTCCCTTCAGGTCCAATCCACCACTCTCCCTCTTCCGGACTATGCTTTCCAGGGCTTCGTCGGCGGAAAATCTGGATAATCGAGCTCGTAGCTCCCAGAAATTCCAAAAAAGAAAACCAATAATTCCACAATCGACGCAATGCATAAATTGTCGGCTGTCAAACCAAGATCTGCTACTGGTGTTACGTATAACCTTCACTTTCACTACTGACAGTTCCCATGGCACGCCCATCTATTTCCCGCCATTTGAGAGATACCTCGTTTTCACCACCAAACAGGATACCATCAGCATCAGCTTATAGGAATCTTCGCTCACAGCGCTTAGATCCAGAAGAAAAATGCTGTCAATTTAGCGTGAATCTTTCCTTGACCCCCGAAGGTAAAAAACGTTCGTACGACACCTCTAGCCGCCACTCCGGGAAGAACTTTGTAGTCCTCTACGAACGTCCGCACTGTCCGGAGGTTAAACAAAGAGTTCACACATATCGATACTGTCTGTGTAATCGATTATCTGGTCATTCCTAAGTTTCAAAATTGAAATTTGCTCCAGATCGATTATAGATTTGCAAACCGATATTCGGTGAATCAAGCTAATTGGCCAAGTTTTTAAACCCTTTATGAAAAAAATTGATAAAATTGTAAAATACGTCGACAAATATATTTTGTCAAAATTTGTAATTTCAGTTTGATAGTATTATTAAATTTTCAAACTGAATAATTTCAACCAAAGCAATGGTATTTCTGCTAAAAATAAAAAACAGATACCTTCACCTGTGTATAATACTACAAACGCCTTATTTAAAAAATATATCGCTTTTTTATGGGGTATGAGTACGTCCACGGATTCTGCTCTAAGGAATTGTCCTATATAACTCCTTTACTTGCAGGTCCTAACCATATGCATCCCTATATGGTCTAACTCGACCGGCCCTGAACTTCAAGTATCTTCAAGTGTTTAAGTCCTGTGTTAACAAACTTCCTCTTACCTCGCTTAAGACACCCACGGTACGTTAGTATCTAAGCTTTCTCCCTTCGTGGATTGTCCAAAGATGATTAAAAAGCTTTAAATAAAGTGGAATTTTCCAGGTCTTCCATTTTAGGACTTGTCATGGTATTTATAGACTACAAGCCATAGCAAATTTTCAGGGGGTGATTTTATACACAACGAATCACATATGATCTTGAAGTACTGTTCGAGAAACAAAGTTTAGGCACTATGCCGTCAAATTTCCGCGGTACAGGTGGAGTGCACAGGTGAGTTGAAATGTAGGAAAAAGGGGATACTTTTCGATTACTTTATACATGACGGCACTATTCTCGTTAAAGAGGCAATGGAAAAGAAAGCTTTTAAACTCTGTGCCGTCAAAAAATGGCAGTACCTACAGTCGAAATTTTTTTGAAATCGGCAAATTTACCCCCTCCCCAGTTATTCGAGATACTTGACGGCGATGATTCAGTTACCTTTGCATTTCCTTTAAAAAGTATAATTCATATATGCCGTCAGAAAAGGGTGGTACATGCGGTCAGAAATCGCAAATCAATATCGGATTTTTACCCTCGGGGGTGGTCACTTAAATTTGACGGCACCGATTTCAAACTTATTGTTAACATTTATTAAGCTATTATAAACAGTGTGCCGTCAAAATATGATGGTTCATGCAAAAATAATAAAAAAATTACTAAAATTTTTTTAGTAAAAAATGAATTTTTCGTATGAGGTTATTTATTTCAGGACGGCATATAGTTTTTTATAAAGTAGAAGTGAAGTATTAAGATTTTATAATGATGCCGTCAATAATTCATGGTACGCAATGAAAATGTAAAATAAAAATAAAAATGAGAAATTTTGAAAACTTTGAAAATTTTGAATAATTAATACACATGCATAAGAGCTTACTTTTGTAATATTATTGTGGATAGCACTTTTTTAAACATCAAAAAACATAGAAAAATCGATGCCGTCAATTTTCCCTTGTTATATTGTATGCATTTCACGTTAAATCTCATGCCTTTTTTGGCTTACTTAACCTACCATTTTGGTCATGATTTTGGTCAAAAATTACAAGACGGCATTAATAATAAAATATTGCTCACATTGAATAGTAATTGATAATTTTGGTGCCGTCAACATTAAACGGGAACTTTACGTAATGTGAGAATTTAAAAATTTGAAAATTTCAAACGACAATCTTCGAATATTCATTAAACTTTCAAGCACAGATGTGTGATTTTATTATCAAAAAATGAGTGTATATTTAAATTTTGTAATATTTATATATAATATAAGAATATATCAATTTTTATAAAATAATTGTTTAAAGATTTGAATAACAATGTATAAATCATGTGCTCATCATTCTTCATCAGAACTCTCGCTGTCTATTTCCGAATTACTTGTAAAAACGAATTTTTGGGAAAAGTTGTCGCATGGTCCAAAACTAATAAATACAAAATTTTACTTCAATTGCTATTATACAGGGCAAGTTATAACTAATAATATAAAAAATGTCCACGATTTCACTACTTTTATTTTTTTAAATAAAACAAAGTTGTATAAGTAAATGTTGTAGAGATTAAAATTTTATGTCAAAATTGGAAGTTAAAGCATGAGAGTAAAAAAAATAAAATTGTCATGGGCAAGAGGGAGCAAGATTTAAAAGAAAATATATATTAAATTTAATTATTTTTAAAAATTCGCTGCCTTAAACCAAGTATTTAAAAAACTGGTAATGCATAAAGTAAAAAATTAACAAAAATAATTTTTTGACCTTAATTGCTTAACTTTAAATTTTGACATCAAATATAATTCTTTACAACATTTACTCATACAATTTTGTCCTATTTTTAAAAATAAAGGTACTTTACTCTTGGTCATTTTTTTAGTTTAAACTCGCCCTGTATATTATCAATCGGAGTAAAATTTTGTATTTATTAGTTTTGGATCATGCGACCAGTTTTCCCTAAAGGACGTTTAAAAATTCCAAAATTTTTGGTCCATTTGTCCTCTTGTAACACATTCTGGGACACACATATTATAAGAATATACTGCGTGCAACTCGTCGATCGATAAGACAACAAATGGGTAAATAGAGATGTCGCATAAGTCTATCCTTTATTTCCAATTTTAGAGTCAGAATATGAAAATATTATTATTGAATGGGTTCAATTGGCGGATATTGAAGAGAAAGGGAATTTGCAAAACCTAGAATTTAAAGAATTTTGGGAGAAAATAATGAATTTATTTGGAACCTGACAAAGAATTGTTAAATTCATCATTAATATGGTCAGATGATTCGAATGATGAGTTGCTTGACGTGACTTTTAATGAGTTGTTATTATAATTTTTATGTTTTATTTTGATTTTTATTTAACTTACACCCCCCGTTTAAACTATTTTTTAGCTTTAGCTTATTTGTCAAATCTAGTACATTCTAGTACTTTTTTTTCTGTAATCTAGTACTTTTATAAAAATCATTGTGGCAACCCTGAGTGGTGCTCCAAAAGTGGCAGCAAACAGGATAGTTGTATAGAGTTTTTACGCGAATTTTTCAAAGTATGAATGGTATTATTAAATAATGTAATTTTACACATTCCTATTTCAAATCGAATGAATTCTATTGAAAATAAAATTACCTTTATAATTATATCCACATTTAGAACCATAGGATAGCCTGAATGGTATTTTTTGACGTGAAAAACGCATTTTCCAGCGTTTTGTACCATGTAAAATATGATATGACTGATATGAATTATTATGAATGACGGCATAATAAA
>JACEGR010012847.1:0-10571 GCA_014170235.1 Listronotus bonariensis | reverse complement strand
ATTTACTTAAATATTACAAAATATAAACAGAAACTTTTTTTTTAATATTTGTCAAAAAAAAAAGGTTACAATAAATAATAGTTTAAAAAGCTAAAAAAACACGCTTTTATATGCAACCGAACTAAAAATTAGAAAATAATTTTTCATTACAAAGAGTTTGTCACTTCAGAGTAAAAGCGTGGGGTGCTTAATATATTAAATGTTATAATTATTCTATTTGCAAATATCTATGAGGGAGAAAAGTTATGAAAAATAGCAAAATGCACCCCACGCTTTACTCTGAAGTGACAAACTCTTGTAATGAAAAATAATTTTCTAATTTTTAGTTCGGTTGCATATAAAAGCGTGTTTTTTTAGTTTTTTAAAACTATTATTTATTTTTCATTTTAGTTCGATATATCAATTAGTTTTTAATAATAAATGCTCCAGTTTATTTACTAAAAAATTCCTTCGCCATTTTGTCAAGAGTAGTATTAGGATCTATAAATGAATTTATTTATCCTGGCGGTCCTAATCAGGATAACGGGATACTGTTTTTAAATTAATGCATTGTCATCGGTCCTTGATACGTGTGCAAAGTTTCAAAGAAATTGAATCGCTGGAAGTTGGTAAGAATTAGGCTCAAAGATTCCGTTACATAGATAGATAGATAGATAGATAGATAGATAGTTACAACCCAAGCTAATAAAAGCGTGTTAAAAAAGTATACGTTTTCAGTATCCTGGCCCAAGATCGTTTATTAGGTAAGGTTTCCTCATTACGTCACATATGTACCGCACTGCTGGTTCCTTATTGGCGCCAACATAGCAAACAAGGATGTCTAGACGGATAATGCTATGAGGGCGAAAGAGCGTGTTATACAATATTTAAAAAATCAGCTAGAATAATCAATAATTTATTAATAGGAAATAAAGAAGTTACGGTAACAACTGGAATTAACAGTATTTAAAAGTATTTCTTTAATATTGACAAAAACACAAACTACACTGTTAAAAACTCCATGTTGCAAGGCTTACGAGGCAACATTACCTATTAAACGATCTTGATCCTGGCCTACTTGGAAACTAGCTAATTATATTTTTATCTGAAGTTTTTGTTTAATCATAATAAAATATAGCCCATAGCACTCCTGAATAGTGTAGCTTTCTGATAAATTTTTATGATCGATTCAGTATTTACGAAGATTAGATCCAACAAACAAACAAACAAAGTTACAAACTTTACCTCTTTATAATATTAGTATAGATATGGTAAAAAAGGTGTTCCATAAAAAACAATTTTTGTGTTATAACTTTTAAATTAAAGTCATTGGAAAAAAAATGTAGGTACGCCACTGCATTCCAACTAAAAATCGTCAAAAATTTTCTATTTACATTTTTTCTCTAATATCAAGCGAGTTACAAGTGCCTAGCCAAATTACCAAATTTTGAAAAACACTCTGTATATCCAAGACAAATCAAATTAGCCACGATGTTCTTTTACCACTGAATTCGTATCAAAAATTAAAATCAAGATTGTGCAATACAGTTTTTTTTTACAGTTAGGTGCTTAAATTTCGTCATTACAAAACAATAAATACCTAATTACTTTACATTTATAGTCTAACAAATGTTACTTAAATAACTGTTTGGAAATTTTGGAACCTTTTTTTTAAGTGTAATGTTTATACAGGTTCAGTTAAATAACATAACACATCGGCAATGTGAGGAAAAAAGACAATCTAACTAAATCCCGGCATGTAAACATGCGTGACTAATAAGCTTTGTTCGCGGGTCTAGTAATGAACTGATTCTGAACCAGAACCGAACTGGTTTAGAATTGTTTTAAAGCGCATGTCTAGTTATTTATTAATTCGACATTTTTATTTACCGCGAACGATTTTCTATAGAGCTGAGGATGTATTCTAACCTAGCCTTTTTGGTTAGGATTTTTCATGGTTAAATTGGATACTACATAAAAACCATTAATTAAAACCAAAAGATAAATTGTTATACTATCGAAAGCCACTCGAGGTCTCTCGGCGGAAGACGAGAGATTCCCTGCCTCCTTTCGTTTTTAACATAATTATGTGTATTTAACTAAAGATAAAATTCAAACAACAAGAAATGGTAGAATGTTGTAATGTGGTCTATATTCTTTAATTAAATCTTTATTTATTTTATTGCATACATATATTCATACGGAATACAATTAAAAATCCTTTGTTTATATACGCTCAGAATCACAAAACTATAAAAAAAAATATATAAAAAAAGGTATATTAATCCGCATAAAAAGTGACAGAAAAATAAACTGTAAACAACGGTTTATTTTTGTACCACAAAAACAGAAAACAGGTGACCATGTCGACAATGCGCATGAAATTCCGAACTGAAATTTTAGTTCCAACAAAAATCCCAGGACTGCTAATCAGGTTACGAACTGATTCCATTGTAACCCGCGAACACAGAACTGTTACTAAAAATTCAGGATTTTACTAACCGCGAACGCTGCTATTTTCACTGCTCATCCGAATAGTCCCAGAACCCGTTCAGAATCGAACCCGCGAACAAAGCTAATAGTGCTTGTTTTGTTATTCTATTGCCTGCCGATGAACCAAACAGCGTTGTTCATATCGTATAAACTTTTCTTTATAAAATTAGCTCACTAATAAGCCCCTACATTTTTTACCCAAATAAGGAAACACCCTATATAAAACAATTTTTTGCCTTATAAGCATTTAAAAATTGTAGAAGCGATTAAAATAGGTTCATATAGCGTTACTATTTATTTATTTTTTTAATTTCTTTTATTTACAAAAAAGTGAATATAAGCAGCATTTTTATATTTTTAGAATCTCTTTTTATTCTGACCTACGTAGTAATTTACTCCCACACGGCATTGTCTATACAAAAACAGCCACCATATTTTAAGCTTTTAAAGAAAGATTTCCACAGGGAAAAACATTGCCAGGTAAAATAAAAGAGTGTTTAAATAGTGCTTAAAGTCACAAAGCGGAAATTTTTAAGCCAGGTACATTAATCCTAATATTTTTGCTACAAGTATTATAAAGTGTGTCACCAAATAAATCATACCACTTTTATTTTACCTAAAACCGTTAAATTTATTGAAATGTCTACTATTTTTTATTTGTTTGCTTTTTATCTATTACTTTTTGTTTGAAAATGTTTACTTGCGTAATTTTATTTTATCCACGAAGGCTAAAAATCCTAAATACTAACGTACCGTGGGTGTCTTAAAGGAGGTAAGAGGAACATTGTAAGAGTCTTCGCATATGGGTCGGTGAAACAGAGACGAGGACGCGATTTTGATGACCGTATGCATATTCGCGTGTTGAAGCAAAAATCTTAACCTTCTTACCACTTGGCTTACAGCGTGTATAGCGTCATTAATCGTATTAAAAACAACGTATTTTTTTATTTAACTAACTTTTTTCACTTAGGCTACAAAATATGACTGAGTAACAAAAGTAAGAATCTGCTATCAGACACTAAAATGTTTTTGCCGTAACATCACCCTCAAATGTGACCATGCCTAAATTGATTTGATTACATTTTTATTCTTCCAAAAATTGTGTGCCAATTTTGTTTTTTATGACTAACCGCGAATAAAATACTGTTTTTTTTTTATCAAATTACTATTGATGTTTTTATAATTGTCCTATATATTGTGAACATCCAGTATAAACTAGCATATATTTATTTAGGTCAGTTAAAAACACTATGTGATGATATTAAGGTTCAAATCATCAATCCCAGGGTCAAGTGTATTTAACCATCAAAATAAACAAGTGCTTTTATATTTAAATACAAAACGAATTTTGAAAAGAGGAGTAGAAAACTGATCCGAAAATCTGAGTGTTATTACGTCGACTGCTACATATTAAAAAGGGGGATGTACACGTAGTATACTATCGTATATATACGATATGTAGTGACGAGAAAAATACTTTCGGTTCAGATGTGTCCACCGAGGTATTGTTTTGATTGTTAACAAGTATTAAATCCTGTGTATAGGGACAGAGTTATCAACAGAGTACATCTTGTGAGGTGAAGAGCTTAGCACTTCACATCCACATGGTTTACATTATGCATGATATTGTTAATAGGATATAAATTGGTTTTCTACTGTGGGGAATAGTTCCACATTTACAGGTCTTGTGTTATTCGGACTGTTATTAGTCATGGATGGTGTACTATAGATTAGTTTATTTAATAAGGTTCTTAGATACGAATTATCCAAAAATAATTGATGTAAAATTTTGAGATTTTTATTATAAAAAGGATTCATGTGGGATTTTCAAGACTATATATATATATTTCATTTTAACACAATGCTAAATAATACCCTACTTGTACTGATAAATTTTTATAATAAATGTATAATTTGTGGCATTTTCCAGGTAAATAGCGAATTAATGAAGTTTTTTTTGAGTTAGTTGGCGCAAAGCAAAATTTTCTTTTTAAACATGAAATTCATAAAAACCCTTCATTGCGACTTGCTTATATTAATTCGATTTTTGTACTGTTCACTAGTGCGGTTAATAGGTGCTGAAAAGTACTTTTTCGAACTAGTGCGGAAAACTAACTTTTTCAGAACTAAAATGCGTGCGAAAAAGTGAACTTTTTCGTACGCTAGTAAAAAAGTACGTCTCCACAATTATAAGGGAGGCTGTTTTATCATTTAATAAAACCGGCAAATAAATTAGCCCTAAAAGATATTTAGTTTATGAATCTTTTAAGTGAACCAAGATTCAAACTCATGCAAACTTAATTCTATTCTATCCTATCTTCATGTGAAAACGTGTTTTCCCAGGGAAATTTTCTAGCAACAGCTTAAAATATTGTAGCAAGTTTTGTCTTATGCTTTAAGGGACTTACCATTTACACTGTCGTCGTTATAAAAATGTCATTTGGGTTTGTGCTTTATATTAATTAAGTTTTAAAATAAGGTGTATGCTTACCTGCATATCTAAAGAAACGATACAGGGTATCTCTAAAAGATGCGAGGTTAAAATCGGTGCGTCGGAACTGCGGACCGTTTTAAATCCGATGTCAAAACTGCGGACCAGCCCTTTCGTTTTTTTGCCTGAACGCTTTTAATCCGTGTCAGAATTGCGGACCAAACTTTTTTTTAAATATCTTTACGGGCCCTTCACTCCCATAAATTACTGGCCGAAGTGCGTAAAAAATACCGGTGTACTTGAGTTCTTAGAGGTACGCAGATAAAATAGATTAAGATTGTTGAATTTCTAGACTTAAATAGTCGAGTTGCTAGACGAGGAGATGATTCGGTTCTTAGGCCGGGTTTATAAATCAAAATTTAATTTTAGAATTAGTATTAGCATTAGTAACAAGATTCAAGAATATACATTTAAATGGAAGTGTTAATAAATCAAATTTAATTTTCTGATCTTAAGAAACGACCTTGAAATTCTTTAAAATTCAAAACTGAAGACTAAAATTGGGAAAAATATTAATTGCCTATGCGTCTTAAAAGGTTAGAACTGGTAACTCCTTTTTATTCAATTTTCATTGCTTATTGTTTTTTTAATGAAGCTAATAATTGCAACCAAAAAATTCTAAATTTAGGTTAGGTTAATACCAATACTATCTATCTATCTCTTTATTTATGGCTCTGATACTAGGTCAATTCGCCAGTTCTCCCGTTCCGGTCATATAAGCTATTGCTTATAAGCTTCCCGGCTTTGTCCTTGGAAAATCTGGATAATCGAGCTCGAAACTCCCAGACTTTCCTAGCATATGAATAAGAAACACTTGTAAACATCAACAACAGCGATGAACTTCTGAACATGCATAAATTGTGACTGTCAAGCAAGCGGCGCATAACCGTCACTTTCACTACTGACGCATTTCCGCAAGGCGTGCGCACCTCCTCGACCATACGAGGACACCATGTGTTTCTCACCAAAATGTAAAAACTTCAGGCTTTAGGAATCTTCACTCACAGCGCTTAGCCCCAGAAAAAGTCCCCAAGGGTACAGCTACGCTCGCGGGAAGGCTATGTAGACCTCTACGTAAACGAGAACCGCACTACTCGAAGACCGTGAAAAGAGTGATACTAATACTAACATTAAATTTTGATTTATAAACTCGGCCTTAGACGTGACCTTATTATAGACAGGTAAAAACACATGACAAATTTTATTAAAGGGATACTTACAGCAGCTGTAAGCACTTTCATTTTTTGACAAATCAATGACGTCAGTCCTACAGCAGCTCACAGCGGTTGTTAGCGGCTGCAGGAGATGTCTAACCACTGTCTAACAGGATGAAAAAACAAGGAGGGGGAAATATACCGAATTTGAGATTAAAAGTCAAACAAAATTGACTAAATGTATACCAATAACAATAACAATAGTATGTGTGGAAAACCATGTGAAGGATTAATTTACCTGCCATTAAAGATATTGCGCATTTTTGGTTTAAAACTGGAGTTGCCATTTTTAGGTTATATTATTATTATTTTTTATGTCATTTGTCATTGGCGGTAAACGCTTTTATTTTTTCGATTCACATTACAATGACGTCAGCTGTTAGACAAGCTTGTTAGCAGCTGTAAGACAAAAAGAATTAGAAAAATATCCCTTTAGCTTCCCTCATACGGTCAATAAATTATAACACGAAATTTGGTTTTTGGTGTTTTGTTACTTGATATTACTTAAATATTTTTTACCGAAGACAGAATATAGGTGGAGGGTCATCAGTGGCTCAACCACCCACTGGTTTTTGGGGGGCTTAAGCCCCAGTTTATAGACTATATTTGCCAAAAAATACTAATACATTTTAAATGCCCAATATCTTGAGGGGGCTAAGCCCCCAGTCCCCTCCCCTAATTGCATCCCTGCGGGTCATGGTTAGTTCTTGTTGGTTAAATCTTCTTTTTTTTTCTAATTCCTCTAATTAAACCTGAGACTAATACACACTTTATAAATCCATTTAAGAGTTGTGTTAAATTTTTCTTTCGTTCATTTATAAATAGACGGCCGCGCAGATATAAAAAAGTTAACACGGTGGGACCGTGCAGGAGTCACTATCTTATTAAAATAAACGGGTTTAAAAGCATAAGTATTTCAGAAAATCCCGATTTTATACAGGGTAATTTAAACGTCGATCACGAAACTTAAAATGGTGATTCTAGTTGACAAAATAAGGGTAGAGCTTCATATAAACTTTTTCAAAATATCGTTCGTTTTCGAGTTACAAGCCGTCAAATTTCAATTTTATTTTGGTTTTTTCGCTATATTGCATTTATTTTTAACCAATCCAGTTGATATTTAGCACACAAATCGAGCTTTACAGATTCTAAAATTTTTAAGACAAAAGTACTTTTTTAAATACCGCCAGAGGGCACTTTACCTAAAACCTAAAATTTATTTACATCATAACTTTTTATTTTGACAGATATCGCAAAGCTGGGGTCGGCATTTTATAGACAATCAAAAACTTAAAAAATAGGGTACTCTTTATTAAAGTCGATAAACCTTACACAAATCTAAAAAAAAAACTTTTTTTTAATTTTTAACTGAACTAACCAAAACTAAGACGTTTAGGACAAATGTTTATATGAAGTTTTTCTCTTATTTTTTTGTTGTAGAATCGTTTGGTTAAGTTTGTTGGTTGAGTTACTGGACACCCTGTATGTGTGTAGATAATTTGATTGAAATTGATGAAAACTTTGATGTCTATTGGTGCCTAAACGGTAAGGTTTATCGACTTTAATAAAAAGTACCTTACTTTTTAAGTTTTTGATTGTCTATAAAATGTCGACCCCAGCTTTGCGGTATCTGTCAAAATAAAAATTTATGATGTAAATAAATTTTAAGTTTTAGGTAAAGTGCCCTCTGACGGTCTTTAAAAAAGTACTTTTGTCTTAAAATTTTAGAATCTGAAAAGCTCAATTTGTGTGCCAAATATCAACTGGATTGGTTAAAAAATAAATCTAATATAGCGGAAAATCCAAAATAAAAATTTAACTTTGACGGCTTGTAACTCGAAAACGAATGACATTTTGAAAAAATAATATGAAGCTCTACCTTTATTTTGTCAAGTAGAATCACCCCCATAAGTTTCGTGATCGATTTTGAATCACCCTGTATGATAAAATTTGGTCCGAGATTCTGGATATTTTATTTTCTTTCTTAAATATGTATCACAATAAACTTGAAATTTAGCCAAGACTTTTTATATGTTTGTTCAAATGTTAGAACTTAAAGGTTTTCAGTTCATCCGGTATATTCGTACAATATATTTACCTAAATGCTATTTTTGGCCGATTCCCAACAGAAAACGACTAGACTTGGCGCTTTCCATGAAAGCGAAAAACAAACAATGTCGGGTGGAAAAATTATTTGGTGTCGTTTTTTCTTGAACAAAGTATTTGTTAGCTTTAAGCCGCGTCCACATTAGTAAATAAATGTGTTGTATGTTGAATCTAGAATTCGGCGCAAATATTTGCGGCGCAAATTTCACGTTCTACCCACGTTCAATTTTACGTTGTGTGTCGTGCGTTTGTGCTCAAAACGTGTGTGATCGTATGCGTTGCATACTATTTTGTTATTCTGGATTTGTTTATATTTTTTTCGCCAAGTATTTTATATTTTGTAAATGGTCCAATCTTATTTATTAAAATCTCAAAGTCCTTCGTAGACATAGGCAAGATTTTTTTGAAATGCCCAGTATTTCATCCAAGGATAGCTGATATAATTACTTTACGCCATCAAATTGTTTTTTATTTTGATACAAATGTTTAATCCAATGTCGTCTTTTTTTTCCTCCATTTTTTTTTTTTGATAAGATTTTGCACGACGATAAAAGTAGCGCATTTTCGTTTCATCATTAACATTGCATCAGACATAGTCACAGAATGGTTGGTTTGGGACAAATTAGAAAGATGGATATCAGTTAACTTCTATAATTTCTAAACAGCAAGTCATAATAACAATATTTGTCAAAATCATTGCGTTAACGTAAATACGTCCACACTAAAACAATATTGCGGCGCAAATCTCTTTGATGTTGAAAAAAACCGACAACTGACGGATCGCGTGCGTTGAATGTCGCGAAAATTTTTGCGTGTGTTTCTATGCGGCGAACTCGTCCACACTTGCAAAATTTGAAACGCACATACAAATGCATGGCGCACACAACGTAAATATTTACTAGTGTGGACGCGGCTTTACATGTTAAGTTTTTTTGTTAACATTTCGCTTTACTTTGTAGAAACAAAATATATATGAACGTAACGCATAAATTTTTTCTGGCATCGTACAAGAGTAAATGCTAAATGTTTGTCTCTATTTCTGATTTTTACGTTGTTCTGTTATACAAACAATATACCGGATATCAACAAATTCATTATTCATAAAGAAATATAGTTGTTTTTTAATTTTTATCAAGGCAAAGTAGCTTTAAGGCATTGTTTTCTGAAACAAAAAATTGTGTATTATGTGTAATTTGTATTGTGCCGCACGTATGCATTCTTATACGGTCCAACTGGACAGGGCCCAAACTTCCCATTTCGTTCGTTCTTTTATCCCTAGAGTTTCTAGACTATGGAACCTACTGCCATCGGAGGTCTTTCCTTCTTCCCCCAAATCTTCAAGTTTTTAAGTCCCGTGTCAACAAACTTCGTTTTACCTCGCTTAAGACACCCACGGTACGTTAGTATTTAGGCTTTTAGTCTTCGTGGATTGTCCAAAGATAAAAAAAATTGAATTCGGTATAGTTAACGAAGAACCAAGAAATTTATATAAAGCTCTTTTTATAGTTGCACAATCCACAAGGGCTAAAAGCCTAAATACTACACTGAAAGAAAACAGTTAATTAAACTACCTTTCAGTTGCTTCGTTAATAACCATTCTTTTATTTTTAGGTATCATAGCTATTTTTTTAATAATTATATTAAATTGATCTTTCGAGAACTATTAAAGTTGTCTTTCTGAAATCAAGGTATTACTGTTAATAAATTTCTGCATAACACTAACTAGTTGGTTTAGTTACAATCCATTTACGTGTTAATAAAATCTTACCAGATTTACTATTATGTTGCGGTTTAATTGTGGTAATTAAGTTTATTATTTGTGTTTATTAAATGCATCAAATAAAGTTTCCATTAATAAAGGCAGAAAAAGACCTTCCTAATACTATTAGATATTCAGGTATTACAAGTGGGCGCATTAGTAACCTTAACTAAAGTCATTTAGCTAGATATGAATCGTTAAAAATCGATATACTTCGGTAGCGCTCGTCAACGGAAAGTCTTCCAAAAGAGGGTCACGGCGTTGTTGGTATTTCAGTTTTGTGCTTCGTGTGGTTTGGGTAGGGTTTGTTTTCCTTGGCGTATTATTTTTACGGACGACATTTGACTGATTCCAAAATGGCGCGTGTAAAAATCTTAATTTATTTAAAAACCAAATATTTTATTTCGTTTTTCTATGTTTTTGTTTGGTCGTTACATATATTAAAAATTAGGCTCAAAGATTCCGTTACATAGCCAGCCAGATTGATAGATTGATAGATAGATAGATAGTTACAACCCAAGTTAATAAA
>JACEGR010012846.1:0-10573 GCA_014170235.1 Listronotus bonariensis | reverse complement strand
CAATATATTATATGGTTTGTGTGGTCAGGGTCCTCCTTTTTAACTTTTTCTTAGTCGAATAAAGTTGAAAACGAAAAGAATATGAATTCTTTTTTCTATACATAGAGCCTTTTGGGGTCTCTTCTAACTGACGGTCCCGAGGTGAACCGTCCCACCTCGCTACGCTATTTAATTTGGCAAGCCAAAAGTGATCAAATAAGGCGTTTTTTAATGTTTTCTGATGATTAGAAAGTGAATATTGGTACTCATTTACGCACCTCACTTTTCACAGGTAAATGGAAACATTTTATTTAGGGACATGACTTGATGAGTTTGTAAAGTCTTTAGCAGCTTACAATCATCGAATATTTAAACTTGTTTAAGGTTGCCCACCGATCCAGAGTGTAGAAATATATGAATTCGAGCTTTAGAATTAGAAAATAAAGTTTTACTCAATAGCTTAAAAATATGTGGGGAACATTTTAGAGACACAATTAGAAGTGATGGCCTTCGCCTCTTAAAAAAGATGCAATTTCCGAAAAAAGTATAAGAATGGCATGACCTTTTGCTTTTACATTGAAGGCTATTTTGTACATTTTATGATAATATACTTTTGTTAAGATCAGAGTATTATAAACTTTTGTGTTGTACACGTGTTTTTATATTGTTTTTAAATAGTGTTTTTTTTTCTTAATTCATATTTGCAATTATAGCCCTTTGATTCTCTACTCAACACTGTTTTATTGTAAAAATCTGATACACCGTTTTACACCTACAAGCGTTTGAAATTTGGCATAAATTTGGTATATTTAGAACGGTTCGGCCAATTTTTAAAAGCAAACTTGCGTTAAGCAGATAATCAAAAGACCTTTAAAACGAGGTGCCACATGACCCCCTTTCCATTAGAAAGCAAAAGTTGATAGCGCCCCCTTGGCACAAGGCCTCGTGATCATAAAAATTTTAATGTCAAAAAGTAGTTTAAGTGACACCTTTTTATCCAAATTTTATCCGACTTCGATATCTTGTCCCGTTCAAAAATTAAGGGAAAGGAAGCAATTTTAAAATCCTCACATTACATAAACTGTTTTACAATTTCTTTTGTTAGTTTATAGTTATTCTTACTTATTTCTTAAGTACATTACCCGAGTTGTAATCGAATTTGTGGAAGACTTTATGGATGCCGTATATACCTAATAACAAATGATATCAATAAAATCTATATCCCTAAGTTATATACAACAAAGTATAAGTAAATATCTAAATTGTAATAATATACAACGAGACATAAATTTTATAACACAAAAGTCAAGTATTAAAAAAATATACGATTCAAACAAAAAGGTGCTTTATCGTTATAGCTACAAAATAACATAAATCAGGTTTCTTTATATGTCTGGATTTATAATTTCTATGTAATTTTGTATAATTGAAATTTAAATATTTATATTAAAAAAGGTTTTTAATTTTTTACTAGCAATAATAAAAAATCATTACTTATACTATTAAAGGCTGGTAATGTAACGCCTTTAGTGCATACTATCGACCAAGGTCAAAAAGTAAGTCCGCCATTTTCGTTTCTCGCTTTGTTCACCTCCCTTTGCCTATTAGGATTGTTGGCTTAATGTTTATCGTAAAATTATGAATGAATCGCTTGGTCCATATGTCGTTGGTTTAAATACTTTATTTTCTACAAAATAATTTTTATCCGGTAAACAGATGGCTGCAGCTTCCTATTTGGATCTTAAACTAACTACTTTAAGTGACAAATACTTCTTTTATAATCGCGTTTCTTTTTGCTAAAATAGAAGTAAATCTTTCTGGTTTTTTGCTAAAAATATAAGTTAGTTGCAATTTTTGCACCGGGTCTTTTCACCCCTAAATTTAGAGGATAAAATAATTTCTACCCCTAAAGAAAAGATCCAAGTATTTACTAAACAATATTTGCTGCCATCTTCACCCTTTATCCTCCAGTAAATAATTTTCTTTCAACAATTGCCTTAATTCGTTATAAAACGTCCGATATAATTTGTAAAGAAGAACACAACATGCATATCCTTGTTTCTCTTAATACAAGAAATCGTTAAAAATATGTGCTTAAGACTTGCACCTATTTTAACTCTGTTTTTTCGAAGTTCTTGTGACAAGTATTTTTTCGAAAAGCTGGTGTGCAACCTATTAAAAAATAATAATAATAAAAGTAATAATAATTTGAAACTTTTTAATATAACTATAGACCTAGTTTACTTTTCTTCTCTTTAAAGTAAGTAAAAATTCCGGGTGAATTCCAGGTCGTTGCACTTAATATATCCATTGCTTTTAACTACGTCCTCGATTTTTTCCTTTCGACGCATATCAGTTATTGTAGAAGCTTTTAGCAAGTTATTGCTAGAGTACCTTAATGCTCAGTATTAGCAGTATTTTGACATTTAATGTCAAAGGTTTTTAGAATTTCCTTAACAAAAAGCTAAAAAAAAATATTTCTAAACCCTAATGATAGTTAATTTTTAAATTTTTAATTTTATTTTTAATTTTTATTTTATTAATTTAATTTTATCTTGACAACGGTGGCAGACTTGTCACCGAAACGTCGATTTTTAGTTTTTTATTAACTTATTTTTAAATTTTGGAATTTTTGGTTTTTTAATATAACTTGCCACGTACCCAAAAAATAACATCCAATTAAGAAAAGTTCATGTAAACATATTGTCAGTGTAATTTGCAAAGTGCGTAACTCCATTTTTAGAAATTTTTGAGAAGCATTTTTAAAAGCAGAATTTTACAGTAATAAGTGGTAGCATATAGTAAAAAACAATAATATGAAATAATATAATATTCTCTGTCATATAAAATTATTTTTTTATTATATGCCACCACACATCACTGTAAAATTATGCTTTGAAAAATGCTTTTTCAAAAGTTTCAAAATTGAGTCACGCACTTTGCGAATTATACTGATGATAAATATGTCCCAACCCTCTTAACTTTTAAGCTACAGGGTGTTAAAATTTTAAGAAAAAAATCGTTTTCTTATGATAACTTTAAAACTGTGGTAGATTTTTTCATGAAATTTGGCACAAACCTAATTAAGCACCAATAGGATTTTTTAACATAAAATATTTTTAAATTTTTTTAACCAGAGGCGTCTGGATAAATACTGAAAATTTAAAAAAAAATGCCTTTTTAAAAATAACAATTATTTTTAAAATCTTTGTTTTCTGCAACAAATTTGACCTCTTGACTTTTTTCATACTATGCACCGCTTTCGCATAAAAAGTAAAAATTGGGCACCAGCCTACTAGTTTGAAATAATTTTACTATACCAAAAATGCGTCAAAACCGGTTTATATTTTTTTACGCAAAAACGGTTCATTTGACAAAGAAAGTTCAAAAGGATAAATTTGTTGCAAAAATAAATGGGTATTTTAAAAATAATTTTTGTTTTCAAACATAGCAATGGCGTATCATATTTTTTTGAAAAATTCCTGTATACATCCCGTACGGACGCCACTAGTGAAGATAATTAAAAACTTCACAACATCAAAAATAACCCATTGCGACTTAGTAGTTTTTATGAAAATTTTATGAAGTTTTAAAGTTATGATATGAAAACGATATGTTTCTTAAAAATGTGACACCCTGTAGCTTAAAAAGTTAAGACGTTTAGGATATATGTTCATATTAACTTTTCTTTCTAAAATAAGCTAAGGAATCATACTCTGTATTTTTAACTATCAATTAAATTACACCCTTTATATACATATAGTTGGTACGTAGCTATCCTAAATCCTACCCTTCCTTTAATATTATCGTTTTAAAAAATGCATTTAGTATACCGGTTAAGCTAAATAACATAATATATAGGCAATGTCCGAAAAAGAGACAATCTAACTAAATACCGGCATGTAAACGTGCGTGACTAATAGTGCTTGTTTTGTTATTCTATTACTGGCCGATGCCAAAATCTATTGCTCATGCAATATATTTGATATGAGTCCCATGATGAAAATATCATTTACATCAGAGGTAATGCATCATTATATTTGTACTAAAATTGACTTTTAATTTTTTATATTAGAATCTGAAGATGATGGTCTCACAAAAACGAAACGTTGTTTAAAAAAAAATACCACCATTAGATAAAGTAGAAAAGTGTGAGAGCAGAAGTGAAATTTACTATAAATTTTCTCATCGTGACTTCGTAAGGCGAACTCAAACTCTACACAAAGAATGCATAAAATCAATCCTAGATCGTTTACCCCATGTTTAGTCAACGCTGTTATTTCTTTAATAAACAATAAGTATACAAAACAAAACAGTTTATTTTGTGACCGAACACCCACAAATCCATTCATATTTTTGATAAATGTTCTTATTAAAAACTCTGTTGTATAACTAGTAGATGAACAATTAATTTGAAGATGGGGAGTCGATTTTCCTTTTTGTTTAATTAAAAGTTTCTGTTCAAAAGGCAAACTATCCTGTTGTAGAAACTGCACCGCATTTATTTCCCGTTGTTGATCCATTTCTAAATTATCTAATTATCACAATGACATATTACATCACATAACTTTCAACATACGCAATAATTACCTATACTTATTAAAATTAAACGTATAATTAACGATTTATTCACACCGTATAATCAATAAAGAAATCAGGAATAAATATTGCTACTAAAACTCTACCAAACCCAACAGTACCGTTTACGCTTCGAAGTCTGCCTGGACACACGTAATTTGTGCTCATGCACAATGTTATTATTTTCGCGTTTATTAAAGTAAAGAAGACGTAAGTCACGGAGCAAAATTAATAAGACAAAGAGGGCACAATTCTCGCATTCTAGCACACGTATCTAACTTCATTCGTTTCGTTTATGCCCCAACTTGAGAAAAACTTTTGATATGTAGGCGTTGCGTTGGGGTAATTTAGAGGTTAGTTTTAAGCAGAGTATTTAGAAGTAAGTTTTAAGCAGATTATTTAAAAGTGTTTTAATGGGATTATAGTAAATATCTGACATTAAATATTTTTAACAAAATCGTTCTTTTTTTTATTTAAAGGGTGTGCACGTTCCCTTGTGCTCTTTAGTACCAACCGCCACTGTCTTATACCATTTCCAAATGCCCATAATGTTACTTCTTATTTTGGACAATTTGTATGTTTCTTAAGTACTGTATAGGTATAATATTGTCAAAATTCTAAGTCATTATAAAAACTCTCACTTATTTAATATTGACCTAATTAAAACTTAGTTTAAACGTCCTATATTATATTTTATTAAACAATTTTTATTACCAACATTTTTCCAATAGGCTATTGACTCAAGTCTTTCAGCCCTTGTTTTTACAATTTCTTTTCATTACAATACAGCTGCTTACATATACTGATGCAAAGATGCTATTTACAAAAATAAAATTAAAACATATACACTTAAAGTAATTTTAAGTTTGAAAAGTTTAAAAACCAATTTTACAAATTAAAATGGTAAAATCATTTATATTAATTAGACTTAATTTATATACAGGTATGAAAATGATATGGCCGACCATAGGAAATAGGTGTATTTGAGTTGCTAGACGGCGATAAGATAATAAAAAATAAATAAATTTAAGATTGTTGAGTTGCTAGACATAGATAAATGAGATGCTAGAAAAGATTGTTGAGTTCCTAGACGGAAATAAATACAACACCCCATGTAATAAAATATCTTGTAAAACAAATGCTTTATATATTTTGTTCTGTTTTGCTTTATTTTGCATTAAAATCTACTTATTTTAATAACATACAGATATCAGTTATGTATTATTATTATTGCAGTCTTGGGTTTAATTAAGAAATTTAAAAAAAGGACTTGCTTACCAGAACTAACCATTTGTAATTCCCTAAAACTGTTTTAACATAATTTGACACTTCGATTACCCCAGGTACAAACACAATTTGGTGTCGAAAGTTCGCTCGCCGATTTTTACCTGACTATAATAAGGTCACGTACTGGCTTATTTTCCACCATATTTGAAAAATTTAAATAATTTTGCAAAAGTAATAATTTGTCTATAAAATTTCAATATATTCACGGTAAAAAATACAAAAAGAGTATTAGATTTTTAAACTTGATTTTTTATGGGGAAGGGTCCAACAAAAACAACTTTTCCCAGTTTTTATATATAATCCTTTGAAAATATTATCAACGACATTGAGGTCACGTCTATTTTACGTCTAGGAACTCGACCATGTCCCCGTCTAGTAACTCAACTATGTCCATTAATCCGTTTTATCTGGGTTTGTGTAGCAACTCGAGTAAACCGTAGAAAATTACATGGTATGTTAAAAGCAGTGGCAATATTCGAGGTTAAAGTCCGACGAAAGGTAGAAGCGGTGCGACGGCAGCTCCTGATCTCGTTTAGCGCCAGTCGGTGCGCTCGTTGCAGAGGTGAATGGTAGGAGAGTACATAGTAGATTAGTGCAAAGGATTAAATGTATTCAATCCCTATTGTCGGCCGTTTTGTTTTCATACCAGTAGTTTAATAACATTTGGTATATCGTTAAACATCCCACTAATCTAAAAAAAACGGTTTTATTAAATTAACATCTACATATACTTCATAGTCTGTCACATTTAAATAAATATATTAGGAATTGCGTAATATATACGACCAGCTACGACGGAATAACCAACCTAGTATTTTAAACACCAATTACCATAGATGTATCTTTGAAAAATAAGTTGTCAGAAAGCAACCAGTAAAGTCGGGGTCAAAACTAAGTAAGATGCTAGCGATACGGTTAAGGCGTAACACAAAATTTTCTCACGTACATCAACCAATAAAAAGTATTGATCTCTAAAAGCCACTCAATTTAAATCTTGCCGAGGTAATAATATTGTTCACGTAAATAAATCGAGTTCCGCAAAACAGTTTAAAGAATTATAATTGACCGGACCAACTAAAAAGCTGTAGAAGAAATTATTTTAATATTTTTTAGAATAACCATTTTAAATAATTTAATCTATAAAAGTCATGAGAATCTTTTTAGCCATAAAAAATGCCAATCAGTGCCTAACTGTTTTATGATAGTCTGTTCCCATTTTTGAAGAAATTTATTTATTTATTTGTTTCTTCAAACATCTAAACTACTAGTATATTAATCTACCAACGTTCGTGTAACAGATCTGCCAAGATCTGCCAAGATAAAATTAAAATTAAAAATGTCTTCGGTACTTTGTACTAAATAAGAAACTTTTTAGTTATTAACAATACGAGAAAAGGGTAACAAAATATTACGTGACCCAGGTGTTTAACAGTTTTTTTAACATTTGGGTTAATCAGCCTAAAAACCATTTTTGCTATTTTAACCAAAGTTGTATTTTTTACTTAGACTACTACTTAATTTACCACCCTGGATGTTTGTACCATGGATATAGCTACATTATAAAATTTGGTATTTAGCGTGCAAAACATAAACAAAAATAAAATTTATTTTTCCAAAAATAATAAATTTTCACCAGACGTAGTGGTGCCACATTCTAGGAAACCCCAAGTCAAAGTTGAGTTTTAACACCTTGAATTTGTCACGGTCTGATATTTCAAGTCAGACCCATATATAAATGGTTACTTTGCCTTTGAAATCACACTGACTGTTAATTTTTCTAGATGAAAAATCGTTTTTGTAAAACTATTAATATTCCCCGATCCAGCAGCGATGAAAAATCATTTTGTGATTTTAATGGGCCTTTGATTAATTAAAAATCACAAAAACGAAAATACTGTCAGACACGGGAATCGATAATACTCATAATTAAGGTACGATGAATTAGGTGTGCGGATAAGGAAGACCTATTAAATTTTAATAATTGGAAATACGTACTTTAAATAGTTTCGATATTTAGAAAATATAAAATTAGGCTAGATCTCATATACTGGGAGTTGTACCAGAAATTTGTAAAGAAAATTTAAGGGCAAATTCTAAACCACAAAATATAAAGAAATATTTATATAAATAGGAGTCTAAAAATGCATTATTTTTTAAACATACTGGTTTATAAAAAGTACAGCTACTTTTAAATATCTTTAAAACCGCCTAAGCTACCCTAACCAAATTTAGTATTTAACGTGTTTTGATAATGTAGAATGAAATGATAATATCGTTTGCCAGATTTACCAATTTTGTGCTACACGTGTTTTTTAGTTTTTTTATGAAATGCGCCATTTATTTTTATTGAATTCAATTAGGCGGATCAAATTGAGTAAGTTCCTAAATTTTCAAAATTCTATCTCCATAAGGTAGTTGCCGAGATATAATACACTACACTTTCAGCAAAAAGTAATTTAGCTCCTAAATATCTTTAAATACGCTAAGGCTGTGTTTACAAAATTTGCTATTTAGAGGTTTTTAGGCATGTCTAATTGATCAGTGATATTAACATTGTTGCCAAACTTTAATAAAATTGCGGCGTTGTCATATCTCGGTACATGGTAAAGATTGGAAAATTTGGAATCTTACTAAAGTTGGCCCGCTCCTTTTATTGCAATTAAAATAAATAGAACATTCCATTTAAAATACCAAAAATATTACGTGTACTGCAAAACTGGATCTGCAACAATGATAGTATCACTGATCGATTCTACTTGCCCAGAAACTTTAAATACCGAAATTTGAAACCGCAGCTTAAGCGGTTTTAGAGATATTTAAGTGCATGTCAACATTGTAACTAAAATATGGTGTTGTCGTATCTTAGCAGCTAGTAAAAATGATTTTTTAATTTGTTGACCTATTACATTTAGCCTGCGCAATATTTTGCAATGCAAAATCTAACAACGTTTCCGATATTACTATTAAATTCTTCATTTAGAAAAATTATTTTGTTTTAATTTTAATTATTTTAATCAAGTGTGTGCGGTTAGTAATGTACATGGTATTTTTAAACTAATGAAAAAAATTTAGGAGGTAAATCCTTATTTAACATAAAGGGAAGTTTGCCTTATAAACATGGGGTCAAAACTCAACCATTAAGAAGATAATGCGTAAAAAATTAAACAAAAAATGTTTTTAGTTTGTTTTTTTTTAACAAAACGAGCATGGTATTTAAAACACAGTAATGTCAAATAAAGATATATTACAAATGCCTTAATAAGTGACAGCAGGAAATAAAATAAATTTCTCCGTCCCCTAATAATTTACACATTATTTTTTTATATGAAAGTACCAAGTTTATCGAAAAAATATAAAAGTTAAAAAGTTTCAAAATGCACCAGTCCATCCAAATTTATAATGTTTAAGGTCATTAATTAATTATCTCTTTAAATTTAGTTAGCAAGAACGATGGATGTAGTCTATTTCCATTACCTTTATTAATTCTAAAAAGTGCAAAAATATTTAAAATGAGTATTTTTGTAATAGCAATATGTTTGTAAGTTTTTAATATTTTAGCGCTTTTCTTTTTTACGATAAAAAATAAAGTCGTTATTTTTTTGCTATTTTTCTACCGCGATATCTCCCTAATGGTTGACTTGAACCAATGTTTATAAAGCAAACCACCCTTTATTTTAAACAAGGAATTAACTTTTAAATTTTTTTGCGCATTTGTTTAGCAAAACCGTGTATAACTAACAATAAAAGAATATTAAAAATAATTTTCAAACAAATTTTTTTCTGTTTCTTGGTCCAGAAAATTCAATTAAATGAATATTTTTTTTCTTAAAAACTTAAATAGATGAGAAAAACTAGGAGCTAAGAAACCTGTGTTTTTATTTTTTAATATTAATAAAATATATTCACAAAAAGTAGTGGAGTACATTTTTTTGTCAGACGTATTTCTAAAGTACCGCTTGAAAGGCCACTAAACAAAAAAAATATTTAGGTTACAGCCAAATTACCCTCTTAATGCTACAACTAACACCGGAGAATTTTATAAAAAATTAAACAACGGATATTAAGGATATTAGAAAAATAAGGATTTAATATAACACCCTGTATCTAGGAATTAATGCATATTCGCACCATATGAAGAACTTTTTTATTATTAATTTTACGCAAAAAGTTATTTATTATAAAAAGTTTTTACGGTCAGAAACCAAAAATGCAATCATTAGATATTAGTTTTTCTCGGTAGTATACGAGGTATGTTAATAAATATGAATTTTGCTCAAGTATAAAGTAGGAGAAAATGGCCTAAAACGACATACTTTGTAAATTTTTGCCTATATTTCAAAAAAATAATATTGCGATTTCGTATAACAAATTGTAATGTGCCTTTCTAACTTATTATCAGTAATTTCTTAAGCCAGCCCAGAAAAAATAAAACGACTGTTTTTTATAATGTCTCAAAGTATGTCATTTTAGGCATGGTGTCAGATAAAATACACAATAGTTTAGGCTAAAATGGCATTTACCTTCAACAGACAATTTCAAGGATATTATAAAGTAAAAACATATACATCAAATAAATTTAAAACTTCTTTGTATAAAAAACATTTACCATTTATAATATGGTAAAGTATGTAAATCTTGACTGTTTTTTAATACAACAGAGTTCACGGAAAATATCTTCGTTCTTAGAAAGACTAAACGCATTTAGCATTGGTCCACTTTGAACAACCTT
>JACEGR010012845.1:0-10574 GCA_014170235.1 Listronotus bonariensis | reverse complement strand
TTTTAAATTTTTGTACCGAGAAACCGCCTCGAAAACTATAATATGTTGTGACTGCAATACACATTTTTTTTTTAAATATCGAAATTTATTAAATGGCTTCATTTTTAAATATAGTTTAGAAAATCCAAATCTAAGCCATTTGTTTCGTCCCTGTGGCACCTAATAATTTTGGTTGCCATTTTTAGCTTTGTAAATTAACGAAGCTGAAGTTGAAGATTTAAATTAAAACGTGACCCAGAGATGAAAAAAACCTAGGGCTTTAAGGGGCTCTAATTTTTGTAATTATTTGTAAAAAAATTAATAATTAAAATCCTAGCCATTCTCAATCTCTCGTTACAAATTTTTATATATTTAATTATTATAATTATTATTAGAGGACCTTATCAATAAATATTAAAAAGAAAAACCATCTCCTAATTTGTCGCTAGTTTTAGCTTCAGCAGTTAATAAACGAACGGTGGCAACTTAAATTGAAAGTGGCTCCAGGAATGAAAAAACTAGGGGGCACCAAAGGGCCCCAAATTTTTTTATTAATTATAATTTTCAAAGTGGCTTAATAAATATAATTATATTATTATATTAATGGATATAAATATTTAATAGTAAAAATTAAAATTTAAGCCATTAACAAATTCATTACAAACTTTTACTGAGAAAGCGCCGCTGGATATTTAATATTAAAACCTCCTTCTTTTGTTAAAGTCAAGTAAAAAACGACTTATCAACCAATAGTCTAAGATTCGAATAAAAGCGACCTTTACCCATCTGTTTACCTGATAAAAACTTTTTTATATTAAAAATAGTATTTAAACAAAGGTATTGCCATGGGGTTGCCTAAAAAAATTAGGTCAAGGCTATGGCCAATTAAAAAGTAAGATTTAAAACTTTTGGAGTAACCCTGTATAATGCCAGTTTTTATTTTTTTATTGTACATGACAGTACTTATATATTAGTACATTTTGTTTTTTCGATTTTATAAAATTGTGGTAAATTTTTAAATTTTAAACTTGAATAATTTTTTGGTAAATTTTGTATAATTTAAAACTATATATTTTAACTAGCATAGGTACTTTTTAAAAATAAAGGTTTTGCCAATATACAAGGTGTGTTAAAATTTTTTGAGGTTATTTTTTTAAATTAAATATGGCCTTGACCTATTTTTTAGGCAACCCTACGTCGACACCTTTGTTTAAGTACTATTTAAATATAAAACAGTTTTATCCGGTAAAGAGATGGGTGAAGGTCTGGTATAATGTCGTAAGATTCAAATACCCCTATAAAAATGTGCTAGTTATTTTCATGATTTATATTTATTATACAGTGCCCGCCAATGTGTTGGACACATATGGGAAAAAATTTTTATTCATAAAATTATTTTTAAAAAATTCTCGGTGATTACCTCTGCTTATCAGGTACCCAAAAATCAATAATGACAGTTGGCTTATGTGCGTCGGTTGGTGAAATAATTAATAAAAATTTAATTAAAATATCAAAAAGTTAGGTAAGCGGCAGGCTATCTAAAAAGTTTTTTAAAAAGCTGTTTAGAATTTAATTTTAGTTCCGAAAAAAAACGATCAATTTACGAAACTTAATTTTTTCTTTAAAATAGTTTTTTTAGCTTTAAAGTAAAAGACTATTTAATTTGTTAGGATTTTTCTATTTTCTTTTACATTTGAACAAAGAAAATAAAAAAAAATAGATTTGGCAAGTACTCTAGGTGAACATCTGTTTTTCTAAAAGCTGTTTATAATTTAAACAAGATAGATCATTTTATTAATGTGTTTTTATTTGTTTTAAAGCCCACCTATGTTGCAAATAAATTTGGTATAAAGTGTGCAATATTATTTTTGTATTAGTAAGAGTTTAAATTATTGAGTGCATAAAAAAATAAAATATAAGAAGAGAACTGCTTTACAAAACTGATCATGTTTAATCAATATTTAATAAAATAAGTCTTTTTTGTCATGGCTTATTACAATTTGATTTTAATATAGTTGGTAATATAGCATCTTAGTAAGAAACAGGTGTACACACTTAGGGTACTTGCTAAATCCCATAATTTTAATTTTCTTCTTTTAAATGTAACAAAAATACAAATATTTAAATAAATCAAATTAGTGTCTTACTTAATAGTTAAAAAAATTATTTTAAAGAAAAAAAAATTAAGATTCGTAAATAGACCGATTTTTTTCTTGGAACAATGTTTTTTTCCCTATATTTATTTTAAATTTTGCCACATCGGCCTAAAATTAAATTCTAAACACCTTCTTCAAATAACTTTTTTAATATCAAGGCAACTAACCTCACTTTTAATATTTTAATTCTTAATTTTTAATAACTACCTTCTCAACGGACGCCCCTGAGCCAACTGGATAACATTATTGCATTTTTGGTTACCCAATAAGCAGAGGTGATTGTTGGAAAAGTTATGAAAAAATAGTAAAATGCACCCCACGCTTTTTACTATGAAGTGAAAATATTTTTTAATGAAAATTATTTTTTTAATTTTAGTTCGGTTGCATATAAAAGCGTGTTTTTAGTTTTTAAACTATTAATTATTTTTCATTTTTAGTTCGTTATATTGCACAAAATTCTTAATATAACAGTAAATTAGAAACATACCTTATTTTAATTTCAAGCAGCAAAAGAAGAAATAATCCCAGCCCCCATGAAATGACAATGGTAGCAAAATTTTAAAATTTGCAAAAGGATTTCCAGCAAACTCAACTAAAAATTTTCTTCATTAAGTAGCAAAAGTTTCAAATTTTTGCCAACAGATGGCAATCCAGGCAATGTTTGGACCGTTGCCAACATTTTGCAATCCACTAAAAATGTCTTCTTCATTTAATAGCAAAGTTTGAAATTCTTTCCAACAGATGGTGCATCCTAGGTGTTGTTTTATAATATAATGGAATTTTTTTCCTGGCGATTAAAAAAAAGATAAAAGGGATGCTGTTTGCAGATTATTGCATTGTCATGGGTCCTTAATACGTGTGCAAAGTTTCAAAGAAATCGAATAGCTGGAAGTTGGTTAAAAATTAGGCTCAAAGATTCCGTTACATAGGCAGCCAGATAGATAGTTACAACCCAAGTTAATAAAAGACCCCTTATTTTGCAATTCCGTTGTGGTTAACGTTATTCTGAGACTGCGCAGTAACGCAAACATGATCCGTTATCGTTATTAACCATACCGGACTCCTTTAATTACGGATGAATACCGAAGAGCTTATCTTTATCGTTATCGTTATTGTTAAACTGCGTGGTTGCCGGATTGTAGAAATTTTAATATCAATTATTTAAAAAGTTAAAATTTTAATGCCGTATTAATTAATATATCATTTATACATAGGCTCAAATTAGTGAAAATCTATAGCAGTAATAAAAATCAAATAGTGTTAAGAAATTAAAACGGACTTTGCACTTTTACGGATATTCTAAATCAGTAATTAATTTAGATATCACAATCTGGCACACTTGCTTTTTATTCTACTACCAAACCTAACCTTACTTTTTGTGTTTTGCTTATACTGTATTGTTTGCATCTACTTTAAAAACGAAATCAACAGAAGTGTTTGCATATATTTAAATAATAATTTATATCTTATGAAGAATAAAAGTAAATACTGATTTTTGTTAACTTTAAAATCGGTGAACCATAGGCAAAAATAAGGTTATGTGTCGAAAGCGCAGACGCAAAATAAATTTCTTAAAAGAGGCTGCAAAATCTCTGTCTAAAACTGCTGCCGTAATCGTTATGTTTAATAACGATAACCATAAGGAGGCCAAAAAACGTCTGTTATTTTAAGAGGTGAGGCAAAGGATATTATGTTGTTGAAGACATCCTACATTTTAGAATATGTATTGCTCCTATTATTGAGAGAACTTAATAATAAACTTTATATATATATATATACTTTAATATATATATATAAATTTTTAAAGTTTTAAGTTGATATAGTTTCCAAATGTTTGAAAGCGCACCAAAGGGATCAATTCACGTCTAGCAGCCTCATTGCCAACTTATTATTTTAGGATTAGACAGCCATAAGGTGCGGGTCTCGACGGGACGCCCTCTGAACATAGGTTTAGAGGTCACAACACTGGCCTGTATTAAGTTAATTTTTTATATAACCTAAATAAATATAATTATTTTACATTAAACCATTTATTCATAATTTTTATTATCTATGTTAATGCAAGAGCAGACTAGTAGCTCTTCATAATATATAAAAAGTTTAAAGTTTCTTAAAATATTTATTAAATATCCCTTATTCTTGAGATGCGTCAAATATTATTTTGTTTAAATTTGATATTGCCACACACAGTGAGGCATATCTCTCTAACCTACCTTTAGAGCTTTTTTTGTAATGTATGAATTTTTTTTATTAAAGTGGCATATTTTTAAAATCTAATAAAAAAATACAAAATAAAAGCTAAAGCTGTCTAAAAAAAAATTATATATATTTATATATATATATATATATATATATATATATATATATATATATATATATAAGAGCATAAGTGCTATGTATATATATATATATACAGGGTGGCCCACCATATTCTGACACACGGTCTGTAGTTGGATAACCATAGGGTTTTTAAAAAAGTAAATACTGAAACATATACAGGTCGTGATGAAGGCCACAGTATAAATTATTTTACTCTATACAGGATGTCTCAAAAAAGTGTGACGTATCAAAGTTATATTTTTTAAATGAAACACCCTATATTTTATGACGGTTTTAGATTCTACATTAAAAATAACTTAAGTTTGTTTATAGTACTAAGTGTCTAATTTTATTCGTTTTTGTGATATTTGACTTTTTTCAAAATGCAGGGGTGCAATTAAATTCATTTTATTTCAACAATTATAAACTTTAAAATTTGTTAACAAAATTAGGAAAAAGTCTGCCTTATCATACGTAGGTCATATCGAGATCATAGATTATACAGGGTGATCAAAAAATTAATTTCAATTTTTCAGAAAGTCAAATTGCAATATCTCTCTTATTTTAAATGGAACACCCTGTATTTTTTACACCAGCATGATGACAAACAAAATGCTCTTTCAAATGGTGTATAGGTTGCCTATACCTATCTTTTATACTTTTTAAGTAAATTCCGTTTTAACATATTTTTTTTTCCAAATGTCTATTTAAATGTAAGTAGGCTGTGATATAGCTATGCCTATTTACTAAGCCGTTATTGCAAAATAGAAATTTGTTGGAAGAAAGCACAAAATTAAAATATTTTGAATTATCTGCCATTATTTTTAAAATTCACAGAAAGAAAATTCAATAGTTGCTTATACAATGCTACTTCCAATAACACTTATTTCACCTGAATGTGGTAATAATAAAACTTGTGTTTTTAAACAATCCTAATAACGCCTCTGGTCAGTTATGACGACATTCTGTGACCTTTAACTCGTTTCTTCCATTATCCATAATCACTATGTCAAATTTTTAAAAGCAACTATTAAGGTTATCAGATGGTTTCTCCTGGAATATTTTTCATGATTAACTCTACACTAAAGTAAACCATTTTTTTCACATCCTACCAGTATTATATCATCTTGTTGTTGTAGAAGAATGGTTTTTATTTAAAATCATTGAAATTTCTTTTAAACTGACTCAAAACACTAGTAATCAATAAATGGTCGTTGTTATTTTCTTAAGAAAAATATTAATGGCTGCTATGTCACAGCCAACTTTAATTTAAATAAACATTTGGACTAAAAATGTGTAAAAACAGATTTTACTAAAAGAACAAAAGATAGGTATAGGCAACCTATACACCATTTGAAAGAGTATTATATTTGTCATCATGTGACGTAAAAAAATACAGGGTGTTCCATTTAAAATAAGAGAGATATGGCTATTTGATTTTCTGAAAAATTGAAATTATTTTTTGATCACCCTGTACTGATATACAATATTTGATCTTGATTTGACTTACGTATGATATGGCAGACTTTTTCTAATCTTGTTACACATTTTAAAGTTTAAAGTGTTAAAGGTGTTAAAGTAAAATCAATTTAATTTTACCTCTGCATTTTTCAAAAAAATCAAATATCACAAAAACGAATAAAATTAGACACTTAGTACTATAAACAAACTTGAGTTATTTTTTAAAGTAGAATCCAAAAAACCGTCATAAAATATGGGGTGTTCCATTTAAAAATATAACTTGATACGTCACACTTTTTTGAGACACCCTGTATAGAATTACCGTGAGTGCCAGGTTATTGGATGTTTAACCCATTTTTAACCCTGTTTCGTCAACGTTGTCCAAGCACTAACACATGCAGTTTTTGTATTTTACAGCACCTTTTAGACAACCGGGTCTCTCAGGTAAAAGGTTGGTACGTTAGCCCCTACTTGACGCTTGCCATAACTGCATGTTTTGTAACATTTGTTTACAATTATTTTCTAAAAATAAAGAGATACAGAAAATGCTTAAAAAAGCTGCTGTCACACCCCATTAAAACAAGCATTGCCAAAAGTATTTTTACTGATATACATCCAATAAGTTTTAAATTTTATGTTTATGCTTTTACCACGAACCTTAAAAATTTATTATAAAATGCATATTTTTCCAAGTAAGGAAAGCCCAAGGGATTTCTATAGTTATTACGACGCGTCAGAAAAATTTATCGGAACATACCTTGTACCCGATTAAATACCTCCACCAAATATGAGCCCCGTATACAAGGGCGATCGTAAAAAACAAAAATATATCCATTAAAAATTGTCGTGTGCGTCAGATTAGGATAAAGTGAGTTAATTACATGCTAAAGAGTGTATACTTCACTATCTGACAATTTAAGAGTGACGTAAAGAAAGCGGAGGGCTACACAGTTGTAAAAAAAACGTCATTTTATCATGCTTGAGCGTGGCTATTTTTTTATTTTAAAGAAAATAATTCAAGGACAACGAAAAATAAATAATTTACGCTTTGAACGATTAGCCGCTTAACGCCCCGATAAAAAGGTATACATTATATACCATTTTTTCTTCTTATCATCTAAGCTTTACCCCACCCATCCAATAGGTCTCTATGATGCTCGAGTATCTGCAAATTTAGCATCTTTGGCTCCTCTACTACAAGGACAATTATAGTATATTGTGTAACACGTAGAAAAAAAAACGATATATTTACGGACAATGGTAGAATTTGTATCACCAAGAGTCCGAAAATATACTTTTCCTGCGAGTTGTTTACACTATTTTTTTCCGATTAAAATATGTTTTTTTTGTTTTAGCTAGCATAAAATATTATTATTTTGGTTTATTAAAAATAAACATTATAATTATTTGATCTCGTTATAACAGGTTACTATGGTATTACTTTTAACATGTATCGTTGATTGTCTCCAACAAACGTCATCAGTAAATATTGAAATAGTGAGAAAGGGTTATCGTCCAAAAAAATATACCCGGTCAGAGGCGGCCAAATGATCTGCTTTAATATAAAATCCACAAAAAAAACTTGCTTTTTCACACTAAGATTAAAGTTCAAAAATTATTTATATCAGGGATTCCCGTACTTTTTAGTCTGCGGCGCACTTACAGGTTTAGTATTTTGTCAGGGCGCCCTCACTCGCAATATGTATACAGTCGTGTCCAAGAAAGTGCTGCATGTAAAGTAGTATATATAGAAAATGCGCTTTACACCTCGGCCGTTTGGCACCGCCTCCGATTACCCGTTGTGGCGCCGCGGCTACACTAAGAAAACCACTTTTTTCCCCAAAAAATTTTAAAGGAGCAAAATTTATGCTTCGCTTTACTAAAAAAATACCCGAGGCGAGCGGCAGGGGGCAATTTTAGCTTCGCCTTAAAAAAATGCAGATCTGGGGCTGCAATTCAGCCTATCAACATTGTCAGGTCAGAAAAGACGCGACAATTAATGTATTCTACTTGAATTTTTATTCGTAAATTTTTAATAGCGTTGGAGCTATACGCTCTACCTTAAAGACGAGTGAGTTGAAACAAATTCATTTAAAGTTAAGTGGTTTGTTTTTGGAAAACGCTTAATCACGTCAATCTTGGTATTTGTCCGAGGTTTTTGGAATTTGTTTAAATTTATGTGTCTTCATAACTGGTAAATTCATTAATAACTGTTAAGACATAGCACATGACCTAATTAATATCATAAGGTTTCAATGGAAAAAATTAATTTGGTGGTCTTGACTTATTTTTGGGTCACCTTGTATACATGAATTAACCAAAAAACTGCATTCAAAAACAAATATTGACAAGTCTGACTATTTTGCAAAAAATAAATCCTTAAGTTTTAAATGCAGGTGTTCCAACTTTTACCTTTAAAAATTTAAAAGAAATCAATGGTAAATTTCATCGATCATTGTTAGGTGTTAGGTATAAGACATGCTACATAAAACACAGATATAATTTAATGCATAATTTAAAAATGTAAGGAAAAAAGGCACTTCTGTTTAAGAAAAGTGAAGTAAAGAGTTTTAGCATATTTTTGGGTCACCCATCACCAATTTCTGCCTGGAACACTGTAGGGTGTTGTCCGAGACCGATGTTTATTTTCGTTCTCGGTTTGTCTAAATATATACCTGCTCCGACTCCTTGGTCCGTTTTGGAGCCATCTGTATACCAGATTAGGTCGTCTTTAACAGAAGGGCCTAAATTCCAGTCCTTTCTATCTGGTATAAATGTTTGAAAACCTTTGTTTAGCCAGTGGCTTGGTACCATTTTGTCCAAAGGCATCTCACACAGTAAGTTGACTTCTTGTTCCTCCCTAAATCTCCATTATATGGCCCTTTGCTGTCCTATATGTATCCTAGATGACCCCCACTGACCACAATGGCCAGGTCATCCTCATACCACAGGCAGTTGTTCCTTTCACCAGTCAGTTTGTTAAGAAGTTCTTCTACCAGGACTGCCAATATAATGGCGATAAAACGCCACCTTGTGGGCAGCCTCTTCCCACTTTAGCCTTCATTTTTAATGCGCCTATGGTGGATCTTATGACCCCATTCTTTAGGCTGGCTTCGATCTAGTTGCAGACAACGCGCCTTCTCTGTCCAAGAATGTTACCAACGCCACCTCCTTGTCTTCAATTGACTTGGCGAAAAGTTTGTTTAGTCCAGTGCTAGATCCACAGAAATTCCAGGTTGATACGCATATTGGCGCTTATTTGAGGGTGTTCTCATGTATTTATCTACAATTTTTTTCAGCGCTTCCAGTAGAAAAGAGAATAAACTGATTGGTCTATATGACTAAGGTGTTCCGTCTAAGGATTTTCCTACCTTGGGTAGGTAGATCACCCTTGACTTTTGCCATATTTTGGGTATGCAGCCTCAGGATACACATGCTCAAAAATTGTGCATAAGTGTGGCATTAAGATGTGTTCTTCTTTTTTCATGAATACTGGAAAGATTCCGTCTAGGCCTGGTGATTAAAATGGCTAAAACTCGCCTAAGGCCCATAGGATGGAATTATAATTTACCACCTCAGCTGCCTTTTTCAAATCCACTTTTTTGGGCGTTTTGGCCTATCAGTTGGCCTTGTTGAGTTGGTGATTATTGAAAAGCCTGGAAAATGTGTCCTTATTAGCAGCTCCAGGCTCTCCTTCATTGTGTTGACGTATGAATCGTTAGCTCTTTTAAGCAGGCCGGGTTCTTGATCCGAACCATCTTTTACCATGATTCTGTGCACCCTAGCGCACACGGAAGTTTCTGAAATCTCCCCACAGAATTGCTCCCAGAATTTTCTTTTTGCCCTGCGAATTTCCTTATTGTACTGCGTTAACTTCGCTTTGTACGAATTCCAGACATGGTTAGTTTTAGCTTTGTTAAATAGCCTTTTAACCTCGGTCCTAAGATCCTGGAGGTGATTGTTTTACCATGCTGTCTTCCTTTTAAGTTGCCTTACGGTTTCTGGACAGTTTGCTTTGTAAGCAGCCTAAATGGCTTCGCTTATTTGCTCTACTTCCAGATCTAGGTCCTTCACTGTGACTATTTTAGTTATTCCTCCCTTAAGCGACCCTTTGAGTGCAGCCCTGAAACCATCCCAATTTGTCCTCCTGGGGTTACGGAATTTCCTAACTGTCAATTGCGAAGTTTTTACGTCGTACCTTATGTGACGATGATCCAAGCACGAAGGCTCATCAGAAACATGCTAATTAGTTATTTCGCTACTTACGTTATGGCTACAAATTGTGGTGTCGAGGACAACACCCTATTTGATGTAACGAATGTTAGTTCGAAGCCTATATTGGCTATATCTAACCGTTCACCTAATATGAATTCTAAAAAAACTCACCTCTGCTGTTTCCGTCAGTGCTTTCCCACATTGAGTGATGGACGTTCATATCACCTCCTATCACCTGTGATGCGTGTTATCGCTTACACAAAACCCAAAATGGTTCGAAATCGGTCTGCGGTTGATGATCTCAATTATCTCTGGAAGACATACCTTCCGCTAGTGTAAAAATTTGCATCTCCAGATCGGACAGTATTCAACAGATGTGACCTTGCAGTGCTAGAAAGTTATAAGCAGATTTTTCTCTTTCATTCTTGTAGAATTATTTTGACT
>JACEGR010012844.1:0-10575 GCA_014170235.1 Listronotus bonariensis | reverse complement strand
AATCATTTGCTATTTCAATCCGAACTGTAATATTGTGTAAGTAATTCTACTAAATATACCGGATATTTCAGAATAAAATACTGATCCTGAAATATACTTGGTGTTTTCAGAATAAAATACGGATCCTTAAGGGTCCCAATCCTTAGGTGGATTTTAAGAACAAAAGTTCAATTAAACTTGAATCGTTTATTTCAGAAACCTGTAAGTGCACTTTATTAAATTTTACGTAAACGACAAAAAACTTTAAAATTAATAAAGATTTTAGCCTAAACTATAAAAAGTACTTAATAACTTTTCAAAACAGATGCTATTTATATTAACACTTTAATACTAATATTTTGTTAAAATATATATATATATATATATATATATATATATATATATATATATATATATATATATGTATGTCAGATGATTGACGTCAATCATCGTCATCAGTTAGATAGCATTGAAAATGCCAAGTGCGATCTTGGCGAAACGTCTGCAAAATTCAAAGAGAATGGAGAAGGGGAGAGGAACAGTTGATTTACCCCCACCAATTAAGAAATGGCACACACCTGCGACTGGTGATTGTGTTCAGCGACCAAAAGAGCTCGTCAAAGTTTTATGTTATTCTTGCTTAACGTTGGTAAAAGGACGTGCTTGGTTATAAGTATGGATTTATTTATAATTTTTTGTTTCAGTACGCACTTTTTACGTAACATTTTTGTGTCTGAATCAATACTATCAGCCAAATATCTTGCGAACTTTCACCGGTTTGATAGTTAACTTAACACAGCGGGATTACTCGTCATGCGCATGGGAGGTTGTTTTTCCGGCTTGCTATTGGCTGTTATAAATGTCAAAACTCTTGACTTTCACATGTTCAATATGGTTGATGTTTTGTGATTGTTGTAGGTGTATATTTGTTTTGTGTTTTATTCGGTTTGATTTTACGTGTGACCTGTGTTATAGATATAAATTATTGAAACAAAATTTGTGGAAATTTATGGGTTTTTTAAATAAATTATTTTTAAAATTATTTACGTTGTTTTTTTTTGAATAAAAACAAATTAACACTTTATCTAGGATTTATTTATGTAACAAAACATTATATACATTAATATTTTATATCATCCGTAAAATATATTTAATGAATATCTTGCTGGAGGTAAAAGCACAATGAACCAATAGAGGATTTCTGTGTGCGTCACTCTCTATTTAAAAATTTTGCTTGAACTGTAAGTCAGACAACTGATCAGTTTAAAAATTATTAATAGTGATAAAAATTATACTAAAGCGAAAAAATAAAAAGGCCTAAAGCCTAAACACTTAAAAACTTAATAACTGACCCAGTTAAGGTACAAACCAAGATATAGAGTGTGTCTACTTAAGTTCGTACCATAAGGCAAACTTATTATTAATTTTACGAAAAAATTTAACCATTCGATATTAATTGTTTTCAGTGGTAGGTATATGAAATATCTTAAAAAATATAAATTTATATTAAGAGGAAAGTACACTTATTTTTGTCAATATTGAAAATTTGTGGAAAAAAGATGTTTAGGATTAGGATTTTTTCTACAATAACGAGCATTTTTGAGCTTCTTTTACAAAAGTATTTTATTGTGGAAACTTAAATTTTCATTGTTAATTAAAACCTACAATCTTATCTGCTTCCTCATACCTAAAAAAACAAGTATGTAGATATCGAATAAAATGGACCAAGCACAGTGGCCTATGGAAACTGAAATCCTACTACGCTTTTCTTAGTATAAGTAGGTAATATTAACTTATAGACTATAATACCTTTCAACTAAATAGGATCAACATAAATCTAAAATTTATTTGGTTGGTAAGTTTAAGCATGCTATTTTCATATATTTCTTAAAATTATACACTTCTTTTACATTTAGTACCATTTTTTATGCTAAATAAGTAATCTCGCAATAAAAGTTTAGTTTTCAAGAAATAATTCTATTTAGATTTTTATTTTCAGTTCTCATTTCCCTAAAATTTATACCTATACATTTTTCCACATTAACCTATTCCAATCTAAGAAAAAAATAGTCTTCTACCAAATAGATTTTAATACACCATTAGCACTAAATTACCAATATTTAGTCATTAAAATATTAATAAATTTCAGTATAAACCACATTTTACACTTTTTATTAATGTTTTATGTATATTTACTCAATAAATCAATGTTTTTGAATATACCGCCGATTTTGACATTGGGAGTGCGTATGCGCATGCCCTGCCATCCCGCAGACCCTTTCTTCAAATTGTGCCACTTTTCGAAACGGCGATTGATCCTCTATCCTTGTCTATGGCAAAATTCCGCAAGGAACACAAATGACCAACGGAATGACAACTCTACACATATATATATATATATATATATATATATATATATATATATATATATATATATATATATATATATATATATATATACTATATATATATATGCATTTGACTTGACTTCTTCAATCAAATAAATTATCTCTGAAAGGTGCGGAAAAAAATGGTACCACAACTTACCTTATTCCAAAACTGGATGATTTCGGAGATATAGGGTGTTAAAAATTTGTTCTGGTTTTAGTTTTTTATAAATATTTGTAATAGTAATGAGTGTCAACTGTCAAAATATTTGGCTAAAGGGGTTTTGAGGAGGTGAGAAACTAGGATTTGATATCTATTTTATTGTAAACTCTAGATACACAAAAATAATTTTTTCACGACCGTTAAAAGAATGCTGTTTTTTTGTTAACATAAAGTTAAAGTTACTCCATTCTAGTACACTACATAGAAGTGTAAAAAAAGTTACTTTTTTAAACACTTCGTAGCTTTTACACTTTGAATTAGTGTTTTGTTTCAACGCCTACTACAATAAACTTAAATATGAATTTGTGCAATGTAAAAGTAAACGCGGCATCAACTGAACCAAACAGTCAAGTTACCCTTGATTTCGTCATTATTTCTTTTAGCTCATGTGTCACTAGTTTTAAAATTTGACAGTTTGCAAATCAACTTATTAGAAATTATTTAAAATTAATACTTTATATAAATTAATATTAATATTTTAAAAAATAAGGAGAGGTATGATTTTTTTGTTGCAATATAATGGCTGTGCTGCAACAATTAAATTAATAAGTTAAGATAAATAAAACATGTATAAAATGGTATTTTGGGAAATTTTATACGGTCGTGGAAAAAATTATAGTATACAACACATGCATACTTATGGGATTGCCGCACTCGCCTAACGGCTCGTGCTATTAAACTTTCCATTCGTAAAAAAGTATCACTTTATGCACTTGTTACATAAATTACTATTTTAAGCCACTCTGTATGTAATTTTTAGATAAAAATTCTTATTTTTAATTATATTTTACATAAAAATGTTTTCTTCGTAAAAGTTTATTTAAACAGCCATTTTTTAAATATCTGGAATTAAAAAAAAAAATCTGTATGGCCAGGTCTATACAAGATGTTTTTATGCTTATCTTTAAGAGTGTAAATTCTTGGATGATTTTTAGAAAGAAAAGTTTAAATAAGCCTGTCATAAATTTCTTAACTTTTTAAGATACACAGTGGTAAAAAAAAATATTTTCTAGGCCCTTACCACCCTGTATTTCTGGTCACTAAAGCGGCATGTTGTATGTATACTGAGTTTAGGGATTATTTCGGCATTCTTGTTTTTTTTTTTTATCTTTGGACAAACCACGAAGGCTAAAAGCCTAAATACTAACGTACCGTGGGTGTCTTAAGCGAGGTAAGAGGGAGTTTGTTGACACGGGACTTAAATACTTGAAGATTTGGGGGAAGGAAAGACCTCCGCGGGCAGCAGGTTCCACAATCTAGAAACTCTAGGGATAAAAGAACGAACAAAGTGAGAAGTTCGGGGCCTGTCCAGTTGGACCGTATAGGGATGCATATGCGCGGAACCACGAGTTTCTCTGTTGGGAACCGTGAGTGGAGGAACTATACTGGTCAATTCTTCAGAGCAGAAGCCATGGAAGTACCTATAAAAAAGCGATAAATCGCCCACAGCCCGACGATGGGCAAGAGAGGGAAGCCTTTCTGTAAGTGAAGGATCATTAATGAGACGAACAGCTCTTCTTTGAATAGAATCAAGAATGCTCAGGGTTGTTGGGGACGCCATGCCCCAGATATGAGAACAATATTCCAAGGGAGGTCGGATTTGGGAAACATATAAAGTGTATAAATTAGAAGCGGAAAAATACTTTTTAGCTCGAAAGAGAAATCCAAGCTTTTTTGAAGCTGCCGTGGCTATAGATACAATGTGTTTATGCCAGTTAAGGTTACTTTCAAATGTGACGCCCACGAGATTGAAGGTGTCTTTGCTCTGTAGAACTTGGCCGCTCATAAGTAGAGGATGAGTATTTGATGACTCTTTTCGCGACAAGGAACATGACTGTGTTTTGGATGCATTAAAATGGACGAGATTTTTGGCGCCCCAATCCAATATTAAATTAAGATCCTGAGAAAGAGATATCTGCATCGCTCTGCGTTTATTTTCCAAGTCAGGTTTAGTGATGGGTTTAGGAACCTGAAAACTGGAGTGAAGGGTACTATCGTCGGCGAAACTATGAATGGAATTAGTTGTGGACGAGAGAAGGTCGTTGATGTGAAGAAGAAACAATGTTGGTGCCAGAACTGAGCCCTGAGGGACTCCAGCATTTATTTGGTGAAAGCTTGAAGAATGGCCGTCCACAATAACTGATATACGTCGATCAGATAGATAACTAGAGAGCCAAGTACAGAGTTTAGTTGAAAGACCATAGGAGGGAAGTTTATTAAGAAGTGCTGCATGCCAGACCTGGTCAAAAGCTTTGGATATATCAAGAGCAACGATCTGGGACTCACCTAGAAACTCAAGAGACTTATTCCAACAGTGTGATACGAAGGAAAGAAGATCTGCTGTAGATCTTTTGTGGCGAAATCCATACTGCCTGTCGTGCAAAATTTTGTGTTTTCCAAGTACTTAAGAATTTGTGAATTAATTAATTTTTCCATTACTTTACAAAGAACTGAGAGAATTGAAATTGGTCTATAGTTAGATGGAAGCGATTTAGATCCTTTCTTGGGAATAGGTTGAACACGTGCAGCCTTCCAGCTCTCCGGAAAGATACCTGTGTCGTAAGAAATTCGAAAGAGCCGAGTTAAGATTGGTGCAAGTTCTGGAGCACATTTTTTTAAAACGATTGCTGGTATGCCGTCCAGCCCAGACGATTTCTTGGTGTTAAGGGAGGAAAGGATACGCTTAATGTGTTTTACTTTAAAAATAATATCGGGCATTTTATGAGGAACTGGGGTAATCGTTGGAATTGGATGATTTACGGGAGGGTCAAGGGTTGAATTGGCAGCAAATTGTTTGGCAAATAGTTCTGCCTTCCCTTTAGCAGTAGAAATAATTTCATCTTCCAAAGTTAGTGGTGGAAAAGAACTGGCACAAAAATTCCTACTTATGTTTTCGCAAAGGACCAGAAGGATTTGCTACCATTTGAGCAAGAAAGAACTTTGTTTTTGATACGATTGTCGAAGGAGTCTTTGGCTTCAGAAATTGTTTGATTGTAGTAGTTTCTTGCTTCAATGCTGGCCTGTCGGTTTTCTGGACTAGGATCCTGTAGAAAGTTCTTGTGAGCCTGAACTTTTAAAGTTCTGGCTTTTTCACAAGATTTGGAAAACCAGGGTTTGTTATTGGATTTTTTGGGGTTTTTGATGGTGTGTGGAATATAGGTTTCAATGCCCAATTGAATTGATTCAGTAAGTTGATTGCAAATTTGGGAAGGATCACGAGAAGAAAAGCAGATGGAATTCCAGGGGTAAGTGGCGAAGAAGTCTGAGTTGTAGTGCCATACGGTGCGTGGTGGCATGTATTCATTTACCTCGGGATGTGCAGGGTAAGATATAGTAACTAAGCCATGATCTGAGCGACCTAGGGGTGCTGTGACAGATGTTTCATAGAGTTCGGGGTTTGTAGTAAGAAAGAGATCTAGGGATTTGAACTATGATTTGGGACTCTAGGAAAGTAGGTGGGTTTCATAATAAGGTTGGTAAGAGAGTTACTGACTGCGAAGATTTCGGCTGCTCTGCCTTGGGGGTCAGTTTTTGAAGAGCCCAGCCAATCCTTATTATGGACATTGAAGTCGCCAAGCACGATTACTTCAGCCGATGGAAACTGAGAAATTATGCTATCGATCTTTGTTGAAAGAAAGTCAAAGAATTCGACATAGGAATTATTAGATGGGGACCGGTACAAACAGCAGATAAATTTAGTTGAAGACCTAAGGGAAAGTTTGAGCCAAAGGATATCAGGCCTACCCCATTCAAGATTAGAAACTCGAGCACAAGCCAGATCGTTGCGGACGTAAGCACATACGCCACCATGTGGGCGGAAAGACGAAATAAGTTCGTAGCCTGGGAAGACAAGGTGGCTGGTTGAAGATTTAGAACTTATTTGTGTTTCCGTTAGAAACAGTATGTGGGGCTTAGATGACTGAAGGTGATGGTGAACGGAGTTTATATTGATGTTAAGCCCACATATGTTTGCAAAAGAAATTAAACTTCTCGATGAAGGCCTCCCGGATGCACCCCTCGCCCGGAGATCCGAATGGAGGGGTATTTTACCTCCGGAATATTTTACTTCCGGGTGTGCCGCCATCATTTGTACATAGTTTGGGGGTTAAAAGGAAAAAAGAAAAGAAAAAGAAGGAAGAAGGAAAACTACAACAAGTCCTGTTTGGTGAAGTAAACATACAGGGTTACCAAAGAACGTACACAAAATTTACTTCAGAAACACATAAAAAAACCGTCGCTTAACTGGTTTCTGCACTCTATATACAATTTTTCTCATAATACTAAACACATACAGGCGCATAATAGATGACTGATTTTTACACAAAAACGTGAGTTTACATAATACAATTAAAAATCGCTGTAAATATAACTTTCGCCAAAAATGTCACTTGGCTGCTTTATAAAATAAACGATTTACTTATGTCCTAAATGTTTAAACTTTTGAGTGAAATTTTATTATAAAAAAAACTCAAGTAAATCACCGCGTTTACCTCGTTATATTTTGACATTGGCTGGTTTTTTTTTTATGAGAAACCTGTTGTCTAGTTTATAAAATATGCAAGGGTAATAGTAATCCATTTTTGGTGAGAGAAAAAAACTATTTGGTTTATTCATTAATGATTTTTTTATCTAAACAACAATTAATTTTACAGGAAATTAAAAAATAAATAATAAAAAACTTTAAAACAAAAAATATCGCCCTGGTTTTTAAAAGTGTAACATTATTAATACCATCGGAAATGTATGTGTTTTAGTCAACCATAACCTTCTCCAGACTCTTTACCTTCATTGATTTTTTTTCATGATTTTTGATTTTTATAAGCTACTCTTTCTTTAAGCAAGTTTTATAAAGACCAATAAAAAAGACTCTAAAAAAGTGCTCTTTATTTAGTAGTAGTCGTAAATTTATTTTTTCCATTTAATTATTGCTGGCTACTAGGTATACTGAAGCTGTCAGTTTAACATAAAATAAATAAGTTTTTATACATAAATTTTTTAAAATGTGGCTAACCAGTTATAAAAAAATTTAACTCGAAAACCAATCTATTGAGTTGTCCGTTACTTTGTGACAATACATTTTTACGTAGAATGTAATAAAAACACAAATTTTACTTTGTTATTTTGTCACATATTTTATATTGCTTTTTGCGTTACTGCAGTTTCGACATACTATGTCATTTTCAAACGACTTTTTAAAAGTGAATGAATTACAAAAAGTGCATAAATTTATACCTTATACCCTAAATTTAACATCTGGTTTATCCTTTACAATTGTTAGGTCCTATTTCTATTGTTACAAGTATACTGCTATAATAAACTTTTACAGTTAGTCGAAAATATTAAATAAGTGGGAATTTTTATGTCTGTTTGCAGATTAAGAAGGTTTACATTACTATTTTTATTGTGTTTATAAATTTCTATGTTCTCTAATATATCTAATTTTTTACTTTTTTGTTCTAAGTGTAAAATTTGTATACTATCTATATTAGGGAAAGGATGACCAGAGTCTAGAAAATGGTTTGCAAAATTTGAATTTCTTTTGCCTAATCTAAATGATGCGTAGTGTTCTTTAAATCTTTTTTCGAAGCTTCGGCCTGTTTGTCCTATGTAGCAGCTATTGCACTCTGAACATTCTAGCTTATAAACTCCAGATTTTTTATGTTTATTAGTCTTGTCTTTTACGTTAAAAAGGTGGTTGGATAATTTATGTGATGGTTTAAATGCTATTTTCATATTATTTTTACTTAAAATATTTGCTATTTTGTCAGATATAGGTCCAAAATATGTAAGGGTTGTGTATTTTTTGTCCGAGTTGGATGATTTTATTTTTGGGTATATTTTACTTATTGTATTTAATTTCTGTTTTTTGTTAATTAGGTTATTAATGTGTTTAATTTTGTAGCCGTTATTTATGGCAATCGATCTGATGGTATTTAGTTCTTTGTTTAATTTGTCTTGTTCAAGTGGGATGGCAAAGGCTCGGTGAACCATAGATCTATATGCTGAAAATTTGTGGCTATTTGGGTGATTAGAGTTACTAGGAATGGTTGTATCTGAAAATGTGGGTTTTCTATAAATATCAAATTTTAATTTATTATCAAATTTTGTTATGCTTATATCTAAGAAATTAATACAGTTATTTTCTTCTTTTTCTACTGTAAATTTTATTTTTGGGTGAATGGAATTTAGGTGGTTTAATGTAAGTTGTAACTCTTCATCAGTTCCGGTAAAGCAAACAAGGATATCATCCACGTATCTATACCAAAAATGTATGTGTTTAGCAAAAGGTGTATTTAAAAAATTTTCTTCAAGTTTTGACATAAATATTTCAGCAAGTAACGGGCTAAGGGGTGATCCCATTGCTAGACCATCATTTTGTTTATAAAATTTGTTATTAAACTGAAAGTAACTACCGTTAATACAGAGTTTAAGTAATTCTAAAATTTCTTGATGTTTTACTATGTTAATATTTTTTCGAAAAGCATTTCATCTATAATATCTATACAATCTTGGTTTGGGATATTCGGAAACATATTTGTGACATCAAATGATATTAACGTGGAGTTATTTAAAAGTGTTTTATTTTTAAGGTGATTGGTTAATTCTATGGAATTTTTTACTGAGAATTTTGGCGTAAATTGTAAGACTTCCCTGATAATGTTATTAAGTTTTTCTGCTACTTTTTGTAAAGGAGTGTAAATTCTCAGTAAAAAGGTCATAAATTAACCAATCACATCAAAAATAAACACTTTTAAATAACTCCACGTTAATATCATTTGATGTCATATGTTTCCCGTAAACCAAGGTATAGATATTATAGATGAGTAACTTTTCGAAAAAAAATATTAACATGAGTAAGAACATCAAAAACAGAGAATTAAATAACGACGGTTACTTTCAGTTTAATAACAAATTTTATAAACAAATGATTTGGCAATGGATACCTTAGCACTTTACTGCTGAAATATTTATCAGAAAATTTTTAAATACTAAACACATACATTTTGTATGAATACGTAGTTATTTCTTTACAGAACTGATGAAGAGTTACAACCTATTCGCAAATCAAAATTTACAGTAGAAAAAAGAAGGAACTGTATTCTAACTTAGATATAAGCATAACAATGAATTCTGTCTAGTAACTCTAATCGCAAATAACCACAAATTTCCGGCTATAGTCTATGGTTCTGCGAGCCCCTCCCACTGTAGGAAAATTAAACGAAAGAACTTAAATACCATCAGATGTGGCATAAATAACGGCTACAAAAAAAACACATTAATAACCAATTAACAAAAAACGAAATTAAATACAATAAGTAAATATCCAAAAAAAATCATCAACTCAGACAAAAATACACAACCCTTACATTTTGGACCTATATCTGACAAAAATACAAATATTCTAGTAAAAATATGAAAACATTTACTCATCACATAAATATCCAACCACTGCTCTTCGTGAAAGCTGGGACCTAAAAACATAAAAATCTGAGTTTATAAGCTAGATAATTCGAGTGCAATAGCTGCTATGACAGCAGGCCCACTACGCATCATTCAGAATTTTCAAGCCATTTCAGGCTCTGGTCATCCTTTGCCTAATATAGATATTATACAATACACATTAGAAAAAAGTAAAGAATTAGATATATTAGAGAACATAGAAATTATAAACACAATAAAAATAGTAATGTAAAACCTTCTTGTCTGAAAACGCATAAAAATTCCCATATTTAATATTTTCGACTAATGTAAGAGTTTATTATAACGGCTGCCAAACAGTATACTGACAATAGGACACAACGAATGTTAAATTGGGTATAGGTATGCACTTTGTAATTCATTCACTTTTTAAAAAGTCGTTTGAGAAAATGACATAGTATGTCAGAAACTGCAGTAACGCAAAAAGCAATATAAAATATGTCGACAAAATAACAAAGTAAAATTTGTGTTTTATTACATTCTACGTCGAAAAATAATGACATTTTA
>JACEGR010012843.1:0-10577 GCA_014170235.1 Listronotus bonariensis | reverse complement strand
GCCCCCGGTAAGGTAATTGCTTCTGTAAAAGGATCTACGCCTCCTTCTTTTAACATAAGCTCTCGAAATTTAAGACATGCCTGGGAAAGTATGTCTACGTCCGATATACAGTAGGAAACAATTTCTTTTTAAAATCAAATACATAGTTTTCATTTACAAGTTTTGTGTGCCAGGCTATTAATTCACTTTTAGCATCTTTGCCTTCTTCAAGGGTCGGGGTGTATTTCAGACTCTCTGGGTCGTAATACTTAAGAGGTGGTAATGGACCAATATAATCCCAATTTTCTCTTTTATTAAACAGGTGGGGAAAATATCCTTTTTAATATTTTTTAATCCGAAAGCTTTTGGCAATTTAGCTAGTGGCATTGGGAAATAGTTAAGAGAATCGATAAAATCTACATTATCGACTCTCATTAAAAGCAGCTTTGTACCTCTAGTAATTAGTTCTGGTTTAACCTTTGTGTTTGTTAAAATATAATTTAACATGAACTGGTTATCGTAGAGGCCTCCAGCATGTCCAATTACTATTATCTTCTTAAACTGCTTCCTTTGGTTCATTAAGTACTCCATAAACCGGTTTACAGGGTCTATTTTTAAAACTTGTTGACGTAAACCACAATCGCACAACCATATGTCAATACCGATACATTTTTCACAATATTGCCGGTAAACACATAGGTTTGGTTTATGGAGAAGAGAACCGTCGGCCATGGGGGTTTCCTGTGTACATTCCAAATCATAAAATACTAACAGGGTTCCAGCCATCGTAGGTTTACGAGTATCTACTGGCATAAAACAGTCGTGTGGTGAAGGTACATGTTTATTACATACTTTACAAAGTATCTCTCCGCAAGTATGTTGACGTTTTTGCTGAAACGTTTTTAAACATGTCTTGCAAACAGCTATCCTGCTACATACATCATGTACCTTATGTTTATCAAAGCACTCTTGTCCTCTAAACCACCTGTTACAGCTGTCACATAATATTTTCTGTTCTAAGGAGCAAGGGGAGATTGCTCACAACCGGGGCACTTTTCTGTACATCTATGATCCTGTTTATGATCATAAGGAACATGACAACTCTCACAATAGTATTCACACACAAAAGCAGCCGTTAAAGAGGTAATAACATTATAATGGTTATTGTCATACAATAAATTAATCTTCTTTGGTCCACCAACCCCTTTAAAAATAATCCCCCGACCCTTCGTATTATAGTCGTAAACACAAAAGGCTGTTTGACCTTGAAAGTAGTACATTCAAAATTGGGTATGTTCAGTAATTATCTATCTGGGTAAATACTGCTTTCTGATTGGTCAAAAATAGAGGGTTTCTCGTCTCTGATTGGTTGAAATTACAAGGGGTACGTTCAGAAACCATCTATTTATGTAAAATAATAATAAACTAAGAAAATTTCCTCGTCTCTGATTGGTCAAAATAAAGTGTTAAGAAAATTTACTCGTCTCTGATTGGTTGTAGTAGGGGTACGTTCAAAATCTAGTTGGTTAAAATAATACTTGATTCTGATTGATTTAAAGTATTAAGAAAAATGTACTTGTCTCTGATTGGTTGATTGAAGTATGTTCAGAATTTAGCCAAGACTCCATACCGCGCACTAAGGTTCTATGTCCTTCACTTAAGTGACTCACCCAGAGCCCCTGAATTAAACGAATCGCCCAGAGCGCATCACCTAGAGGTTGCAGGGGGCCACAAGACCTAACATGTTAGGTTTGATTTAAGGCTCTCCGAAGTCTTAAAAACAGGATCTCTGATTGGTTAAAATTACAAGTTCAGAAAATACTATTTAGGGTAAAAGAGCACGTTCAGAAACCAATTATTTTAACAAAATTTAGACCAATAAGAAGCGAGTACTTTTTGTTGTTGTAATTTAGTTACATAAATACTTACGTGAAGGTGATGAATATTTTAACTACAAAGCTTGATGTAATCTGCGTTGTCGACGCCTGACGTCACGACGCCTGACGTTAGGAATCTTAGGCGACGCCTATTTTAGGGTACTGCGCATGCAGCGTCATATTTAGGAATCTTGCGCAACGCGTTGTTTTGGGCGTGGTCAATCTGTCAAACGTCATCTGTCATCTGTCAAATGTCATCTGTCACCTGTCATATGTCAAAATCTCTGACGTCATTTAAAATTTAGGAATCTTGCGCAACGCGTTATTTAGGGCGTGGTCAATCTGTCAAACGTCATCTGTCATCTGTCAAATGTCATCTGTCACCTGTCATATGTCAAAATCTCTGACGTCATTTTAAAATTTAGGAATCTTGCGCAACTCCATATTTAGGGCGTGGTCAATCTGTCAAAAAGTCATCTGTCACCTGTCAAATATCACGTGACTTAGAAAATGGCGCCTGTCAGCTGTCACCTGTCATATTTCGCGAACCACGTGGTTACGTGAATGAGATAAGGCACTACGTATGCGCGAAAAATAATGTCAATATAACCTAGAAATAAGGCGTTGATTGAAATGACATAACCTAAATTTATACGGATAAGCCTTTGGCCCCAAGCCTAGGGCTCCGGGCCCCTCGTTTAAGCCCCAGGGGCCCCACGATCGTAAGTTAGCTTCGCGTCATACGTCATATACTTAAATAGTCAACATAACCTTAAACTTATCTTAGCGTCTTACGCATGACATAACCTAGAAATAGGGTATATTATTGATTGACATTAGTTGCAGACACGTGGTTTATTAAATATATCGACAAGATGGTGCTACTTTATTAGGTTAAACTAGTCAACATAACCTCAAACTTATATGCATGTATCTTACGCATGACATAACCTAGAAATAGGGCCGTTGTTATTATTTATTGGCATAAGCTCGCAGACACGTGGTTTATTTAAAATATCGACAAAATGGTGAAGGTGAAATAATTAAAGTAATAAAAATACAAGGGATAAATATTGGGTTAAAAATACACCATATAGGCACTTTCAAACTGTATAAAGCCGGTTCTCAGCTAAAAGCTACCTGGTTTGCAAGCAGGGCTTACCACTTCGCTCCGCAGCTCTAAAATCCTTAATAAGGACGTTCGAAGGCCTATAACGGTTTGGGTTGGGAATTAACGCATGCGCAAAACATACGTCGACAGATTACTACATAACCTAGAAATAAGGCAGTCACACGAGGTTATGATGGCTTGTAGGCTATTATTATTAAAAATATTGACAATACACTAACGCAAATGGTAAATGATACAACAAAATTATATGTATATACAAGGCACTTACCAGGTCTTAGATGTCGTCTACAGTTATTTTTAACAAGGCCGTTCCTTCAACAGGGTAGTTAGTTTGCGGATTGATCGATCGATAGGTGGATGCTCCTTTAACAGGACGTATCAAAGCCTATTTGTAAAAAAAATAATATGTCAGAACAAAAAAGTTAAAATACAGAGTGTATATCATTGCTCTTAATTGATTCACATAACCTTTAGGTAGAAAGTAGCGAAATACTAATAACACTTCGAATAATTACTAGACAGTTCAAAATACTTGCACCAAATGACACAAAAATTGGGTATACAGAGCACTTACCAAGGACTCCATGTAGTCTACAGCTGTTTTTAACAGAGCCGTTCGCCAAACGGATCGCCAAACAGATAGCGGTTCGGCAGAGCGGTTCGCCGAACGGCTCGCCGAACAGAGGCGTTTCCTTTAACAGTACGTACCTATTTGAAACAAAAATATGTTATTATTAAGTTAATATACAGGGTGAATAGCATTGTGCTTAACGGTTCACATAACCTTTTAGGTAGAAACTTGTTATGCATAGGTATTTCCAAAAACATTATTAGGCTTTTAAAAACGCCCATTTGTAACAAAAAATATGTTAGATTAATACAATATACAGGGTGAATAGCAGTATAATTTATACGTTTAAATCGTTCACATAACCTCAAACTTAGCAAAATACCGATAACACTCTGAATTATTTACTTAAATTACTAGGATATGTCCAATTTCGCAAAACACCTATTTGCATTAATAATAATAATAATAATAAAACATTAGCTGTTAATAAAAAGGTATCATATGACATTAGATAAGAAAGATTCCTTGGTAAAGATCTAAATATTAAGTCAATCAGTTTCGAACAAGCAAATACTAAAATATACACGGTGAATCTAAACTTGTGTTAAAATATACAGGGTAAACAATGATTAGCTGTTGATAAGAGGCTTTTCGACTAGGTATTATGCAAATTGTAGATCTAAATAATGAATTTATAGTTTCGTACTGCGCAATTGATATTTTCTAGAACGATTTGTTTGTCACGTAGGCCATGAGACAAAAAATGGGTATTCACCATGTTTTTATAAATAACAAAAAGGATTGTAAACATTATTGTCAGCAAAAAAGACACTTGGATGTTTATTTAAGACGCAAAATAATATGAAACATAAAAATATGCAATTTCCTGACTTGAAGGATTTTTAACTAAATACGTTCATCCATTACAAATAAAATAAAATATTTATTAAATATTATTTTAAATAATATGGTATATTTTTCATATATAACAGCTCCCCTTTAATAAAAAGTTAGTGCTTACATTGCAGTAACTTTTTAAAAACTAAAAATGTTATACTTTTTAAAATTATTATTAATTTTATTTTATTATAATAAATCAAACTAAATTAAATGATTATAATATAAAGGTAAATAAAATATGTTTTCCAATTTAAGTAGATTAAATTTATTTTAATATTTAGGCACAACTTTTGTTGGCGGTTGTATTTTCTATAAATTCCAAACTTTCCCCTTCTTCAATGGGTTCACCAACCCTTATACCTGGGCGTCTCCTAGGTAATATTTTTGAAAAAGCTCCCCTTAAGTTTGAAAGTTCAATTGGTGGTAGATCAGGTGGATCACCGGGCGAAGTCTCAATACCATAACGTATTGCTCTTTTACGTTTTTTACATTTATAGTATATGTAAACGATAATTACAATGACAATTAAAGTAATTGATACATATGTAAACCAAGAATAATATTTTTTTATAGCTGGTTCATTAATAAGGTCATCAAGTTCTTCTGAATATTGATCCAATTTATGTTTCGCGATCTCTAAATCATCTAAATTTAATTGACTAATTTTAATTGGTTTTAAATTAAGATATTTATGAGAATTTTCGGGGTATTTTTGACAGCATGTATTTGGCACTTGTATTGTATTAGTATAATTATAATGCCATTCTGAAACTTTTTGCATAGTTGCTTGAACGCGTGTGCTTCCGATAAAAGCTAAACAACCAGGTTGTAAGGTCATTATTGAATTTATATTAATTATTTCGGTAATTGGATCTATATTCTCACATTTTATAGTTACAGGTGTTTGATCTGTTATCGCTAATAACCAAATATTATTACTTAACAACTGTATTTTATAATCTTGTGCATATACCAAAATCATTTGACAATTTTTAGGAAGTTCTTGAAATTGTTGAGTTTTTAAAAGCTGTGCTTCGCACATTGCGTTACTATCAATAGGATAGGAATAAAGATTTTTACATAGTTTGATATTAATCATTACTTCTTTACAATTGTCAATATTTGATAACGGAATAAATTGATCTGAGTCCTCACTTTTCGCAATATACTTTTGTATAGTGGGTAAAATATAATGTAACTTTGTTCTATTATCTCTAGTTGGAATTGGATAGAGTCGATAAACTGTATAGAGTTGAGACTCTGTTAAAGGTATATCTAATACAAAAATAAGCTTTGAAACGGTTTGAAATGCAGAGAGCTCTATTATGTCTAGATATGTAGCAACTTTTGCTTCTCTAGGAGCAAGAGGTAAATTATTTCTTTTTAAATTTTGTGAGATTGTTTGCAAAGCAGATACTAAATCTTTAGGTGTAATTATAGAAGTATGAATTATGTTTAATTTTGCGAAAGTGATGGCATTTAATATGTCATTTAATTGATTTTCAATAAAAGAATAAGATTCAGTTAATTGATCAAAAATCTCTATTAATTCTAATTTTGTTTCGATTGCCGTTGTTTGATCGTATAAATCGTGTATACTCTTTTCGATTTTCTTTATATTGTTATTAAAAGTTATTTCATCGATTTGAAATTTTCTTAAGGTTTCGTTAAAGCTTTTAATTACCGATGTTGTAACAGTTATTTGTTTTTTAATAAATTTTCGACTTCGCGCTCGTCTTTTCGATTTTATTTATGCAATTATTATAATATTCTCCGTCACTGGAGTCTAAATTACCGGTGATAAATTTCCAAACACTGCCTGCGGCATTTATTAAACCTCTGCGTTTACGGGGTCTTGTTGAAACATCGTAATCTATTTCATTGAACTTATCTTCTAAATCATCCGAAGTTTGGATTAATAAATTAACATGTAAGCGTTTCCACCTCGTTATAAAAATAATTAGATAGAAAAAGCTTTTATATTTATATCATTGAAGTTATGCTCTGTAAAATTCGATTATTATTATCAAATAATTTCTTTAATCTACTTACATCCCTTATAAACTAAAAGTGTCCATTTATCATTTGATACCTTTAATTGTGTTTCTCGTTGATAATAAACACCATCACATTGTTTTCAATCGGTTTTAAAGTATAGCGGTATCGCGTAGTTACATTTTCTTGATTTGTGTTGAACTATTGTAAGCGCCAGTAATCTAAAAGAGAAAAGCTTAATTAGCTTTTATTTATTTATTCAGATTCACTATCTGTAAAGCAGTTTTATCATCTGGTTTGTAATAATACATATCGTCATAATAGGTTTCATTCGGTCATAATTAACTTTAGTTGTTTGTTTTGTTTCGAGATTTTCAAGCATTGCCGAAAATAAATTTCTTTATTTCAAATGGACCAATAAATTTAGGTGCGAGTTTGCTTTTATTTGGGATTCTTTTGGGCTGCAAACCTTATCTCCTACAATTTTATAGTCTGAAGAGTCTATCTATCTTTTAGGTTTTGTCTATCGAAACGTTCTTTTCGCTTTTTTCTTTTTGCACGCTTGTGTTTTTATTTCTCGCGATTTCATAATAATGTTTAACGCGTGCGTTAAGGTCTTGCATATACTTCGAAATTAATTTTCTTTCGTTGTATAAAATTTCGGGTGGCTCTGGCTAGAACAATGACCAAATAATCAAATTCGTATGGGGTAAAACCGTGTGTTTTATTTATCACTATTATAACAAATACAAGCATAGGGTAAAAAAGCTGACAAGGGTGTCTTATTAGGGTCTTCGGTTGTCATGTAACTCTATCATTTCTAATACGTTAAACAGAAATTCCCCAATGAACCGTTAGGATTTAGGATGACTCACACTAGAAAAGGTTAATTTAATATTAGAGATTGCAAGTCTTCACACTGATTGTCAAATTCTTTCTACCGTGATCTGGGTTAAAATTTTCAGTGGTGGCGTGCCATAATGTTATTGTTGAAATTAAAGTGAACAAAGTATTAACAATCGATTTTTGCAGATTTGTCGATTAATGGATAAGCTTGAATAAATTTTGTTAGTTCATCTCTTATAGGCAACTCTCGATTGTTTTCTGGAATTTCAAGAATGTCAATATTTATTCGTTCGAATGGGGTTTCAGGTAGGTGTTTAGTAATTATTACTAAAGGGTTTTCTAGGTTCTGTCTTAGGACTTATTTTTTGACAATTTTCGCATTTTTTAATTGTGACTTCATGGGACATCTTTTTATTTCTTAAACCCCTTTCCAATTATTATATTTTTCTTTTTTATTCTAACTGTTTCATTTACACCTCTTATGAAAATGTTTTTTACCTGTATGTGATATTGGTCTAAAATAATTGGTTTTCTCGTCAGAGTGGTGTAGTGACAATATTTTGACAAATTACTAGTTTTAAACTTTATCTGCAAAATAAAACATAACATTTCTAAAATTGGTAATTCGACATTATTTTCGATTCATAATATGTTTTGGAATCGGTTATTACGTTTTGCGAGTTTGTTAAAATTTTTAAACAAAGTGTCAATTTGGCTTCTTTTTGTATCGAATGGTAAAATTATTATGTAATAATTGGTGTTTTTACCTAATAGAGATTTAGAGTTTCTGAAAATATTTATTTGGGTTCTCGTCAATTGAATGTTCTTCGTGAAAAGTCTTCAAATAATTTTATAATGAAGGTCTCAAGTTTATCTTGCTGAAAATAGTAATTATATTTTTATGATCTTTTTATCTAAAAGTTATTGGTTATTAGAATATCGTATTTTAGAATAATCAATTAATGATTTTGTTTGATAAAGGTGTCCGAATCTTTTGAATTCATTTTCGAGCGTTTGTAGTGACATAAGACTTAGTTCTTCTTCTTCCAAACTGTCGAAGAATCTTTCTTTCAAGATGTAGACTGGTTCTTCTTTGTTCTTTTATTAAAAGCTGTAATTCTTTGAAGTTATTTATTTTTATCTCTGCTAAGAGCGTCCGAATTTCTGTTTATTTTTCCGGGTTTATAAATAATTTCGTAATCGTACTCTCTTCTAATTTGAGTCGCCATCTTGCTGAAAGTCTGCTTCCTGGGTCTTTGATCGAAAATAACCATGTTAGAGGCCGACGATCGGTGACTAATTTGAATTTTTCTGCCATAAAGATAAGGGCGAAAATGCTTAACTGCCCAGACTATTAAGCTAAAGTTCCCCGTTCAATGACGCACTGTATCGGCTTTCTGCTGGACAAAGGGTCCTTGAAGCGTATGCTATTAAAGATCCTTTCCTTAAGTGGGTCCCGGCTGTATAGTTCAGCGTATAAAGAGGCGTCTGTTGTTAAATGGTTCCTCAAAATTTTGGAAAAATTAAAATTGGTTCTGTAGTTAGATACTTTAGGGTTTCAAATGATGTTTATGCAATTTGATTAAAATTAAAGGGAATATCTTTTTTAATAATTCGGTTAATGGTTTTGCTACTTTTGCATATACAATTGGGAATAAATCTGCGGTAATATCCTGATAATCCCAAAATGATTTTATTTCCTTACAATTTTGGTATTGAAAAATCTTTTTGAACTGCCCAGTATTCTTTTCGGGTTTGGTTTCACTCCATCTTTTGTAATTAAGTGACCAAGATAGGGCCACTCTTTTCTGTAAGAATTCACACCTATATCTGGTTGTATTTTAAATTAGCATTTCTGAGTCTCGTGGAAGATCTCTCTGAGTCTAGAAAATGTTCGTGGGGTAGGTACGAGACTGTAGAGACAATTATGTCATCCATGTATAATAGTAGCACATCGTTCGTTTTGAATTCCCAAGGAGATGTTATCCATCACTCTTGAGGTGGAAGGTGCATTTTTGAGTCCAAACGGCATTCTTAAGAATTCATAATGTCCGTTTTCAACTGAGAAGGTGCGGGGTTTTGGGTACATCTGCAAGAGGTTCAATTTCAATTTCAGTGGAATCCCGATGCTAAATCATGTTGTAAAGTATTGGCAATTGGACCTAATTGATCTAAAAGGTATTCAACATTATTTGGTGGTGGCGTACTTCATCATCTATCGAAATATTGGTTAAGATTTCTGTAATCAATCACCACTCTATATTTTGTTTTCCAGAAGCATCCATTTTCTTCGGTACAACCCATAAAACAGGAGATGAATCTATGGAGAAACTGAGGGGTTAACAATTTTTGGTCCAACATTTTATTTATTTGTGACTTAACTTCTTCTTTGTGTACATATGATACCTATATGGATTTTGTATAAATAGGCTTTGTTTCTTTGTTAATTGAGCAAGCCTAATTTCACTGTAAAGTTAAAGGATCACCTTCTAATAAAATATATCGGAAAAATCTAAACATAAACTTGTAACCATTTCTTGTTCTTCGTTAAGATTTTCTGTTCAAGTCTTAATTGATTAGTTATGCAGTTTCCTCATCGCAAAATTTCTTGTGCTATGTTTTCCTTAATGTTTGGAACTGGAAGGTTACGCTTCCTTTATCAAAAAGGTTCAACTTGCAAACTGAAAATTGATTTGTTTTAGAAAAAGAATTCATATTTAAAACAGATGTGAAAATTCAATCATTATTGTTTATTTACTAAAGCATTAGTGACTCATTTCCTTTTTTCTTTACTGGTGCCAAAAAGTATTGCTTCGGTGTTTCTTAATCTTCTATTAGTTTTAATTTTAAACATTTTTCTGTACGCGGTTCGGGATAGAAAATTAAATTTTGATTGTCTAGTCAGAACATTATCGCTGGGTATTTCTATCTGAAAGCGAATAGAAGACGTGAGCTTCTTACAAAGGTATTGCTTTTAAAATTAGTAATCAGCTTATTATTATAGTCTACGATGCATTTATAGTGCTCTAAAAAGTTCTGACCCTAAAAGACCATCAAATTCGAGCGTCAATGTCGCAAACATAAACCTGTGATAATTATTATCTGTGAAACGGATAAACAGCTTTAAGCAATGTTTTGATTAGTAATGCCTTTGATTGAAAAATTTTCTTTGTTCGATTTTGATAATTTTCTACGGTTTTGGGTTTAAAAATCGAAATACCTGCACCTGTGTCTATTAAAAATTTTAAATTGATTGGTTTTGTCATAAATATAATAA
>JACEGR010012842.1:0-10577 GCA_014170235.1 Listronotus bonariensis | reverse complement strand
TTGGAAACTTTTTATTTATAATTTCACGAAAAATTCAAATAAAAATTTCTGCATGGTCCAAAACCTAACATGCAATCATAAGATTTCAGGTTCCCAAGCCAATCTCTCAACTCGATTTGAAAGGCAAACGTAGGGCGATGCAGATATCTCTTTCACAGGATCTCAATTTGATATTGGATTGGGGTGCCAAAAATCTCTTTCAATTTAACGCATCCAAAACACAATCATGTTCCTTGTCGCAAAAATTATCAAACACTCACCCTTTGCTTATGAGTGGCCAGGTTTTGAAGAGCGGGGACACATTTAACCTTGTGGGCGTCACATTTGAAAATAACCTTAACTGGCATAAACACATTGTATCTATAGCCACCGCGGCGTCAAAAAGCTTGGATTTCTTTTCCGAGCCAAAAAGCATTTTTCCCCTTCCAATTTATACACTTTGTATGTGTCCCAAATTCGACCTTCTCTGGAATATTGTTCTCATGTCTGGGGAATGGCATCGCCTACAACCCTCAGCATTTTTGAGGCCATTCAAAGAAGGGCTGTTCGTCTTATTATTGATCCTTTCCTTACTCAAAGACTTCCTTCTCTTGCCCATCGTCGAGCTGTGGAAGATCTATCGCTTTTCTATAGATACTTTTACGGCTTCTGCTCCGACGAATTATCCAGTATAGTCCCTCCTCTTGCAGCTCCCAACAGAGAAACTCGTGATGCCGCACGTATGCATCCCTATACGGTCCAATTGGACAGGCCCCGAACTTCCCATTTCGTTAGTTCTTTTATCCCTAGAGTTTCTAGACTGTGGAACCTACTGCCAGCGGAGGTCTTTCCTTCCCCCAAATCTTCAAGTTTTTAAGTCCCGTGTTAACAAACTTCCTCTTACCCTGCCTAAGACACCCACGGTATGTTAGTATTTAGGCTTTCAGCCTTCGTGGATTGTCCAAAGATTAAAAAAAATAAGATATCAAATTGTGTCAGTCATGTACGAGGTTTGGCCAAAAATATAATTTTTGCTTAAGAGTAAAGTACCTGTATAATTGCTAATACCGCAAATTGTTATAAAAAAAGATGTTTAGAAATAAAAATTACTTCCAACTATGCAATTTTGTTCATTTCAAGAAAAAAATTTTGATTTTTTTCTGCGAAAACGAGAAAATTTAGGTTTGTACATTAGTGCATTGTACATTCTTCTTGTTTTGATAACAATTAATTTAAAATTTTTATTTAAAACTGTTCTATGACATTTGTTATCATAAAATATAGTGCACTAATGTACAAACCTAAAATTTACCATTATCGCAAAAAAAATCATACAATTTTTTTTTTTTGGAAATGAACAAAATTGCATATTTAAAAGTAATTTTGGTAATTTTCTAGAAACCTGCGGCAGCTCCGATTTTAACGAAATTTGATATACGGGGGTTTCATGGGGCGCTGATAACGAATCTGAAAGATTTTTTGGCGGAAACGTTTCGTTCTCGAGATATTCATCATCAAAGTTCAAATTTGAACTAAGCTTATTTTCACTATATTCCCCCTTCTTTGGCACACAATTCTTGATTTAAAGTTAAAGTGTCACACAATATTTGATTTTTACCTTTTAAAACCCCGTTTTCTACGTTTTTTACATTATTTTTGCATTAAATTGCGTGGCTTTTCTTTGATACAGCGGCAACCATACATACACATAGGGCTTCATGGCACACTGGGATTGAAATGATTCAAAGAATAGCTATGCAATTTAATGCAAAAATAATGTAAGATACGTCAAAAACAGGGTTTTAAAAGGTGAAAATCAAATATTGTGTGCCACTTTAGCTTTAAATCAAGAATTGTGTGCATAAAGAAGGGGAAATATTGTAAAATAGGATTAGTGCAAAATTCAAGTCTGATGATAAATATCCCAAGAATAAAACGTTTCCGCCAAAAATTCTTTGAGATTCGTGATCAGCGCCTCAAAAACCCCGTATACCAAATTTCGTCAAAAACGGAGTTGCCGCAGGTTTCTAGAAAATTACCGTAATTTTTAATTCTAAACATCTTTTCTTTATAACAATTTGCGATATTAGCAAAAATACAGGTACTTTACTCTTAAGCAAAAATTAGATTTTTGGACAAACCTCGTACATGACTGACACAATTTGATATCTGATGATTGCATTTTAGGTTTTGGACCATGCAGAACTTTTTATAAAAAATAACTTTTTTCGTAAAATTAATAATAAAAAGTTTCCCATATGCCGCCAACTTACGTAGACACACTGTATTCCTATAATTCGTAAGTTACTTTGAATTTAACCGTTAAAAGAAAAAATAGCAAGTTTAAAAAAAATAACATTTTCTCCTAATAAATTTTTTTATTTGTATCTGTGTTTTTAATAGCGTCTGTCAGTGTATCTCCTTCGAATTCCCTTCAGAGTTCATCATAGGATGACTCATTTAGGTTATTTTTACCCTTTATTTACCCTTCTTTTTATGTCATCATTCATAATAATTATAATTTGTAGGGCATCCCTATAGGGTCAGGAAAAAACGTAATATACTGAAAAGTTGACACAATTATTAAAAATAATGATTGCCATATGCAAAACAATTTATTTCAAAATGTTGATTTAATAAATGGCAAAAATTTTCCATATGACGCCAACTTACGTGAACACACTGTATACTACTCTTGCATCAAATGTTTTCCTTAAATTTAAAAATGTTTAATCCAATGACAGCTGACATTTTTGCAGATTTTGGGGGCCCTAGCACGACGATACTGGTTTTTTTATAATTTTCTTTAAAACAATTAATAAAACCCACTAAAAAGTTAATAAATAATAGTTTAAAAAAACCAAAAAAACGCTTTTATATGCAACCGAACTAAAAATTAGAAAATAATTTTTAATTACAAAGAGTTTGTATTACAGTAATAAAAGGTCAAACAATGAATCATAATTATATACCTCAAAATAGAATTGAAGCGTGCCATATGCAAAACGTTGTAAGTGCCACTTTTTACAAATGCGGATTATTAGCTAAATAGGTAGTATGTGCCATGCTTTACTTGCACAATAAAATTTACATCGATGGCGCTTTGCCTAGCGGAGATGTAAGGAATTAAATATCAAAACGTAGTAAGTGCCAACGAATAGCTGCCTATCCTACCTAACCAGAACTAACCAGAACTAACCTTTTGTATTTTGTGCTGCCTATTTAACATAACCTAACGAAGCTTTTGAAGCGGTGTTCGGTGCACTGTTTTCGAAAAATGGATATTCCTGAAGATATACGTGCCAAAAAAGAAAAATTACTGGAAATGTAAGAGAAGATGTAAAACGCAATAAAAACTCTGGAAGTCCATACCCCACTTTAAAGCAAAAGCAAGCAATACCTGGCAAACGTTTTTGCGAAGAGGTAAGTAAACACGCACATTTTTGTTTTGGAGAGCGTGTAGAGCTCAGTTGCCTGAAGGGAATTGATATATTTTATTAAAATATTTTTTAGGTAAAGTGCAGCTGTCAGTGCTCTTGTAAGCTAATTACTGTTGTTGCAAGAAAAAGGGTGTTTGAGCAGTTTTGGAAACTGGCAGATTATAATGAGCAGCAGAACTTTTTACGTTCCCTTATTTGACCTGCTTTAATCAAACGTAGAAGACATGGAAATTACGATAATCCCAACCAGAGCAGACGACAACACTCATTTAAATATTTTCTACCACTTCCAGGAGACTCTGAAGTTCAGGTATGTAAAAGTACTTTGTGTTTAACTTTGGCTATTACACAAAGAAGATTGGAGATACTTAGTCAGCGAATACTCTCCTCCGGAATATCTGTTCGAGACAGACGAGGTGGTAAACGTCCTGCCAGAAACAAAACCATATGGAAACAAAAAATTATTGATTTTATTGCTTCAATTCCTAGCAGAGAAAGCCATTACAGTCGAGAAAAAGTTTCAAACCGAAGATACCTTATCTGAAGATTTGAATGTTCGTAAGCTATATAATGCCTTTCTTGAAAAACATCGGCTTGATGGAACAAAGCCCCCAGTCTCCCGACAATGGTTTAATGAAATTTTCAAGAAAGAATTCAGTTTAGCCTTCGGAGCCCCTAGAGTGGACACCTGTCCTACTTGCGACCAGTACAAAATTTCTATAGCTGCTAGTAAAACTCCCATGGAAAAAACTGAATTCGAACTAAAGCGAGACTTACATCAACGTAAAGCAGAGAGCGCTCAAAAAATGATGTCGCAAAACATAGTAGATTGCAAAAGTCCTCAGTCTGATGTATGTGTGTTGTCTTACGATTTACAAAAGCAGCTATATATTCCAGCATTGACTCATACGCAGATGTACTATAGTCGGCAGTTTACTTGTATTAATCTGGGTATACATTTTGAAGATGAAGAGAAAGGTTTTATGTACCTATGGGATGAAACAGCCGGAAAACGAGGATGTAACGAAATTGGTAGTTGTTTGTATGATTACGTTACAGCTCAGCTTAATACTACAAAGCGAAAATTGGTTTTGTGGTCCGATAACTGTGGAGGGCAAAATAAGAACCAGGGTATTTTGGCAGTTTATATTACCCTGGTAGCCAAAGGGTATTTCGACGAGATCGTGCACAAGTTTCCACAAAGTGGCCACACATTTCTATCATGTGATCGGGACTTTGGCTGCATAGAAAAAGCCAAAAAAGGTCTTAGGCCTGAAGTACCTATGGATTTGGTGCGTATAATGGCAAGTGCGCGTTCGAAAAATCCATTTATAATTAAATGCACTACTAGATTTTTCAACTGGATGGAAATTGCAAAAACTACCCTAGTAACCTCTACCCTGGGCATCTCCCAAGCTGTTATGCTGAAAATATCTAAGGACAACTTAGAGCAAATTGAAGTTAAAACGTCGTACTCGGAGGTCGCACCATGGCGCAAAGTGAGTGTGTTTAAACCAAAGGTTACACGACAATATTTTGAAAATTTAAACATTGAACTGGTGAAACAGGCACCCCGTAAATGGAACAAAGAAAAGATTAAAGAAATTAGGAGTATGATCCCTTTCATTTCACCCGCCAATCAAGAATTTTATCAAAAACTGGTGGAGAGTCAGGAGGCCCTACAAAATGTATAAAAATAAGTTACAACTTATAGGTATATAATAAAATGTTTTCTATTAGCATTATAATATTAACATTGTATTTAACACATTACTGTTTTGTATAATAAAGGCGTTAGAAAAACAATACATGTTCATCTTTTATTTAAAATACGTTTTTACCATCCATTATACATGTGCAACTTTATTGGCACATACTACGTTTTGATAATTAATGGCGAATAACAAAATTATTACCAATATTTCCATTGAATTATGTGTTTTATTACTTGTCTATATCTGAAATGATATCAGAAATAGCTACAAATATTTTGTATTTCTTAGTAAGCTAAAACAAAACAAAATAATGCGCCTCCTCTAAAATCTATAAAATTGCACATACCACCTTTTGCATATTGCACGCTTCAATTATAATAAAATTTAAGATAATAACAGAATAATTCACTTCAGAGTAAAAAGCGTGGGGTGCATTTTACTATTTTTTCATAACTTTTCCCTCATAGATATTTACAAATGAAATAATTATAACATTTAATATATTAAGCACCCCACGCTTTTATTCTGAAGTGAATTATTCTGTTATTATTTTAAATTTTATTATAATTCCATTTTAAGGTATATAATTATGATTCATTGTTTGACCTTTTATTACTGTAATACAAACTCTTTGTAATGAAAAATTATTTTCTAATTTTTAGTTCGGTTGCACATGAAAGCGTGTTTTTAAATAATTATTTATTTTTCATTTTTAGTTCGATATATCAATTAGTTTTCTGCGGACATGTGATATTGAAATGTTTCACGAACTATTTCGTAATCTAATCATTTCATTTAAAGTGTTGCATGGGGTTTCAGAACGCAACTACTCCGAACAAGTTTCTGTCAGCCTTATGCTGAGAGTACGTCCGAAACTGCACGCATGCGCAGATCGCGCACTAGCTCTTTCTCTGTTACTCTCCTACAGAAAATCTATAAAGGAATTTATTTATATCCCAATCAGGATACCGGGATACTGTTTGCAGATTATTGCATTGTCATGGGTCCTTGATACGTGTGCAAAGTTTCTAAGAAATCGAATCGCTGGAAGTTGTCAAAAATTAAGCTTAAAGATTCCGTTACATACATACATACATACATACATACATACATACAACCCAAGCTAATAGAAGCGTGTTAAAAAATAAATGGTAATAAGTTAATAGAAACTAAACAAAAAATTATTTTTATACTTTAATACTATACTGGGTTAGTAAAAAGTACCGCAACTTTTAAATATCGTTATAACCGCTAAAGCTACATTTACCAAATTTGGTATCTAAGGTGTTTTGGACATGTGGAATTAAATAGTGATATCGGCACTGTTGTCAGATTTCCCAGTTTTCTGTTACACGTATTTTTTTCAGTTTTTAAATGGATTTTTTTATTGCATTAAATTTTATTTATTGCATTAAATTGGACAGATCAAATTTATTAAGTTTCTAAATTTTTAAAAAGTTTGTCTCTACTAGTTGTTGGGGTATGATACACTACATTATCTGCAAAAAGTAATTTAGGGCCAAAGATTTGGTACTTAGGCTTTTTTTTGCATGCCTAATTGATCAGTGATATCAGCATTGTTGCCAATTTTTTATAGAATTGCGGTGTTGTCATATCTCAGTAGATGGTAAAGATTAAATTTTTAAAATTTGCGGACTTGCTAAATTTAGCCTGCGCAATTTATTGCAATGAAAATTAATGGACTTCTTTTTTCTTTAATATTAGTTGCTTTCCTTTTACATCAAATCGTAGCAAATTTTAAATCGGCAGCTTAGATGTATGTTTAAAATAGGAACTCAGCTCAGCCAAGAATGGATACCGCCCCTTGCCGCGGATAAGTATGCCGGATATCTTACTTAAAAGAAGATTTTGCTACGTTATTGAAGGTCACGTACGTTAGACGTATTCCTGTCCATTTTGAGGTTAGAAATACTTTAAAGGGTGTTCGTTTTTAGACTTAGTATTTACTTTTTTTTTAATTCTATTGTTGTAAGAGATGTTGAGAATTTGGTGGAGTATAGAATTATACCAAAAAATGGTCCCTTTTCTATTTGTAGCTCATCTAAGTTTTTGCTTTGCTGAGCTGATATAAGTTACAAAAGAAAAGCAACTATAATTTTTCACATTTTAGTCAGTTTTATTAATTTTTTAAATCGGTTTTAATTTTTTTGGAGTTGTGTTGTGTCGTGTTTTTCTATCGTTTAATAAAAACAAAATTTTTTAGAAATTTTTAGTTAAAATTAAAAATTGCAGAAGTATCAGTTTTTTTTTTTGTTTTCCTCACTGGCTAATTATTTTTGAAGAAGTAAATTAATTTAAAATAACAAAAATGCATCAGACTTAAGAAGTGCGTTATTGCTTTTCAATCAACATTAATTTGTTATTTCATTAAAAGATATTGAAAAATAAAAAAATCGGTGTCAGCCAAGGCTTCGTTTCATGGCTCGGCGCTCGATCAACTCAATTCATTTGTTAAATGTTTTAATACTAATTGTTTGTATTTGTCATAATTTTATTGTGTTTCTTGCTTTGTTGTTGAAATTAATTAGCATGTTAAGTGGTAATTTTAGTAAACAGGGTGTAATTGAAATAGGTTATTATTTCTAAAATTTTTTGTAAATGCGGCGAAGGTTTATACAGGGTGTAATTTAATTGATGGCTAAAAATACAGGGTATGATTCCTAAGCTTATTTAAGGAGTAAAAATTCATATAAACATATGTCCTAAACGTCTTAACTTTTAAGATACAGGGTGTTAAAACCAAATGTTTAATTTTATTCATTTTTGTGATATTTGATTTTGTTTAAAAAATGCAAAAGCGAAATTAAATTAATTTTATTTTAACCCTATAAACTCTTTAAACTTCAAAATTTGTAACAAGATTAGAAAAAGTCTGCCATATCATCCGTAGGTCATATCAAGACCAAATATTGTACAGGGTGATCAAAAAATAATTTCAATTTTTCAGAAAATCAAATAGCAATATCTCTCTTATTTTAAATGGAACACCCTGTATTTTTTTACGTCACATGATGACAAATAAAATACTCTTTTATATGGTGTATAGGTTGCTCATACCTATCTTTTGTGCTTTTTTAGTAAAATCTGTTTTTACAAATTTTTAATCCAAATGTTTATTTAAATTAAAGTTGGCTGTAACATAGCAGCCATTAATATTTTTCTTAAGGAAATTACAACGACCATTTATTGATTACTAGTGTTTTAGTCAGTTTAAAAGAAATTTCAATGATTTTAAATAAAAACCCTTCTTCTACAACAACAAGATGATATAATACTGGTAGGATGTAAAAAAATGGTTTACTTTAGCCTAGAGTTAATCCTGAAAAATATTTCAGAAGAAACCATCTGATTACCTTAATAGTTGCTTTAAAAAATTTTACAAAGTGATTATGGATAATGGAAGAAACGAGTTATAGGTCACAGAATGTCGTTATAACTGACCAGAGGCGTTAGTAGGATTGTTTAAAAACACAAGTTTTATTAGGTATTACCACATTTAGCTGAAATAAGTGTTATTGGAAGTAGCATTATAAGCAACTAATGATTTTTTTCTGTGAATTTTAAAAATAGTTGCAGATAATACAAAATCTTTTAATTTTGTGATTTTTTTAGACAAATTTACATTTTGCAATAACGACTTAGTAAATGGGCATAGCTATATCACAACCTACTTAAATTAAATAGACATTTGGATTAAAAATATGTTAAAACGGAATTTACTAAAAAGTACAAAAGATAGGTATAGGCAACCTATACACCATTTAAAAAGAGTAAGTGATTTGTCATCATAATACAGGGTGTTCCATTTAAAATAAGAGAGATATTACAATTTGACTTTCTAAAAATTGAAATTATTTTTTGATCACCCTGTATAATCTATGATCTCGATATGACCTACGTATGATAAGGCAGACTTTTCCTAATCTTGTAACAAATTTTAAAGTTTAAAGAGTTTATAGCCTTAAAATAAAATTAATTTAATTGGACCCCTTGGACCCATTTTGAAAATAAATCAAATAAGGTAGGGCGGGGCTAGTTGAGCATAGAGGTAAGTTGGGCAATCAAAATATCTCAAAAACTATCGACCGCACGCGAAAGCATCAAATAGCGTAAAGAAGGGGTTGCGCGAGGAGAACTCATTGTGCTACCACTAGTGGTGACGCGGCGATCGAGAAAAAGTATCCGTGCGCATTGTTTATTTTGTGATTAAAAAGTAAAATAATTGCAAGCCGGAAAATTTTATCTGTGATAGTTAAATGTATTCCATTCTCAATCAGGTAAGTGTTAATATTAAGTAAATTTATTGCAATTTTATTATGTGTAAAGATTTTGGATATAATTCTAACCGGTTTTTTAAAAAATTCACTTTTCCTTTAAAATTTCAGGTTGGGGTTAGTTGAGCTACAGTTGCCCAACTAACCCGGTTTTAAGTATAAAATGTTTTATTTTTTTTGTTTTTTAGTCTACGGACTTATAACAGTAAGACTACTAGAGTCTCCTCAAGATTTAAAAGAAGCTGCAACCCGAACTTTGTCCAAGCAACAAAGAAAACGAGCTGACCTATCTAAATTATAAATTTTCCCTGGAAATAGTTCGACCATACCCAAAGGCTGGTCCAAGAAAAGGAGCCAAATCAAACAGAAGATAGAGAAAAGCTGCTATTTTAACAAATACAGAAAGCATTACAAGAGAAGCAAAAAAACTGCAAAAAAGTTTTAAAAACGAAGATAAGTTAATGGCAATTTAAAATTTTTGAATAAAATTTTCTAACAAAAACATTTTTAAATAAAAATATGGAACAAAGTTATAATTTTAAAATTTTAATAAAATTTACAAACTAAATTTTTTAAAAATGTGTAAGGCATTTCTTGCTAGATATTAAATCCAATAGTTAAGCTAAGCTAGGTAAGTTGCTGTTTTACTAATGATATTTGTTGTTTTGACTCTATAAGATTATAAATGTAAAAAAGCAAATTGTCAAAATGTATTTTTTGTAAACGTATCTAACATTCAAGCCATGATTCGACTATACTTTCTAAGTGCTCCACTAGCCCCACACCCTTGCTCAACTTACCTCACCTATGGGGTACGTTGGGCATACTTGACTATCTACAATAAAATAGATGTAGCTCCTAAATTTGACTTATTAGAAAGAAATTACTATGGACACTATTGCTAAGGGATAAATTGCTAATCCATCAGTATGCATTATGAGCCCCTAAGACTTATTTTTGAGGAGCTATAACTGATGAAGTGAAAAATTGCTCAACTAGCCCCGCCCTACCCTATCACAAAAACGAATAAAATTAGACGCTTGGTACTATTAACAAACTTAAATTATTTACTTATACAGGGTGTTCAAAAGTGACGTATCAAAGATATATTTTTAAATGGAACAATTTATATTTTATAATATTTTAGA
>JACEGR010012841.1:0-10583 GCA_014170235.1 Listronotus bonariensis | reverse complement strand
CTACATCATAACTATGGATGGTGGAGGGAGGATAACCATCTGAATGTTTTAAAAGTGTCCGTCGAAAGGTGCAACTTAAGGTGGCGCCACAGTAGCCAGAGGAGATTTTTTAACCCATGAGCATGAATTATTAGAGTGAGATAGAAAATGGAAAAGGACAGATAGATACAAAATAAAAAAGGAAAGAAATACCAAAATCTCTCCACTGGCTACTGTGGCGCCATCCCAATTTGCTACATTCCGATTGCCACTTTTTCAACTTGTCCGCCATAAAAGATAGTTATCCTCCCTCCACAATCCATAATCATAACATAACCGTGAATAGTTGTCACAGGAGTTGTCAAATACCGTGCACATGTGTTTAAAAGGAAAATACGAGTTTTCCCTTTTCAGTCGATATTTTTCTCTCTACAGTGGAAGTACTCATTAATTCTTGTTAAATATACTTAGAAGAATATGCCAAAACAGTAAATCAACCAATATTTAAAGTGGCGAACCAACGTAACCTAAAATCCAAGTCCTCGAAATACGAGCCATATTTCGAGGATAAAATGTCTCTTAAATCCTCAAGGTCCCGCAGTTCGGGAACCTCATCTATTCTAAAAAGACTCCCAGCCTTAAAAAGCGCCTTAGTGAAATAGTGCACACACCATCTAAAGTTCGGTTTCAACTACCCCATTCAAAGAAAGTTCACAGTATTCTCGAAGGGTACCTAAAAAATAACGAAACAAAGGAGTACCTAAGCCTAGTATGTCTTATTAGAGACGCAGAGCTACTCGATAATGATATATCTTCATTATTACACGAAGCAACTGACTGTATATCTTTTCTTAACCGGGACTTGAGGCTGTTTGTGGAAGCTGTGCTTTCAGTTAATTGGATCGAGAGAGATAGTGGAGTAGTGAAGGAATATCAAAGTTTTATAGTGAACTTAATAAGTGCTCATAATTATCATGCCAAGTTTGTTATCGAAAGGCTTGTGGGCTTATTTTTACCAAGTAAGTAATTGTAAATATAAACTTTTAGAAATCACAACTGCAGAAATTAAGGTATGTTTCATTTTCTAACAGTATTTTTGCCTTAAGAACTCACAAAAAAAATTCTATTCTCTAAACAGTGTTTTAAACACTGGTATCGAGAATATTAATTCTCACGCTTAATGTGCTACAGACACATTCCCTACCCAACAACACAAATCCATAAATAAACTTAACATTCAAAAATTTCAAAATTTACAACAGCAACAGATATTTATACAATCTTAGTAAAAAATCACTTCGCCTCCACGAAAGCAGAGCGCACACACATACCTACATACCGAAAAACCTCTTAAGAAGTTTCAAAAATCGATTGTACGGAGTAGCATTTTTAATGTTATCTGGAAGTTTATTAAAAACTTCTGAGGCTTGATAGAAGGGGTTGTGAATACCCTTATTCGTTCTTATAACCTGGTGATAAATATCACCTCGAGCCCTTGTATTATATGCGTGCACGTCCGCGTTCAGCAGAAACTCTGTGTTCGTTTTTTGTGTCTTATTCAATATTCTATACACATATTTGCATTGTTCAAATTTAATTATATTGCTCAATCTACAGACACCCAGCCCAGCATATAGGTCATCCGTATGCATCATACGATCAAAGTTAAACAATGTTTTAAGAATTTTTATTTTGCAAAACTTGCATTTTATTTGATATGACCGCACCACAAACACCCCACACCGGAGCCAGGTATCTGGAAGTGAGAGAAAAAATATGCATTGGAATAAAGGGCTCTTTTTCTTAAAGGCTTTGCTTTAGATAGTGACCTCAATAAAAGCCATAACCGAATTAGAATACTTTTCTGCTTCTGTGAGTCAATATAATTTCGTCTAAGCAGTCCCCAAGAGTGAAGCCCTCAGTTGAGCCCACTCTTATGAATTCTTATAGAGTACATCTGAAGCTGCCCTCTTCTTCACGCATTCATCCTTTTCAAACATTCAACACTACCTTTTAGGTTTACCTGAGACACCCTGATAAGGTACTTGAGATTTTTGGACTGTCACAAGGTAAAAGAAACTCTACTATATAAAATAGCTTGTGTCACTTTAGATCAGAATCAGATTGCCAAGGCTTTTAAGTTAACATATTCAATCAGACTAACTAAATTATGTCTACTTTTAACATATTGCTTGAAAACCAGAATGCTTATTGGAAAAACAATCGACAACCTCAGCAGTCTTTTGACTGGTTAGAGTGTATTTATAAAGCACTGAATGATAAAGAGCATATCATTGGCCTGTTCTATGACCTCAGTCGAGGCCTTCGACATGATAGATTATAAGTTACTCCTATCTATACTTTATGCTATTGGAGTTCGTGGAGCACAGAACGACAATACGGATTTAGAAAGGGGCTTATCCACTACCAAAGCAATTATAAGTTTTATTGTAGACATGGTTGGGGCCTTTCAGCGGGGGAAGTGGTCTCTGCAACTTTCTGCGACCTCTCGAAGGCGTTTGATTGTGTTTATCATTCAACACTGTTGAGCAAGGCAAAACACTACGGTATTAGTTTAGTTTAGTTTAGTTTATTAATTAATGTCAATAAATATTACAATTTTTACATACGTCATATAAAATAGTAAATATAAAATAAGACTTAAAACTAAAAAACAAGCAGGTATATAATACATAGTGCACAGATCATCGGTAACGAACAAGTACAAATAGTCATTAAAGAAATAAATGAACAAATGAAAACGTTAGGAACAAACAAAGTTATACTAAGTTACTGAATAATCGGAAACAATCCTATCAATTTCTTCCAAGGAGAAAGGAGAAACCTGCAAAAATAGCTTTTGAGTTCCGACTTTAGTTTTGTTGGAGTTAACATCCTTATTGATTCGTCCAGTTTATTAAAATAGTTTATGCCAAAGTAGTTTATACCAGTTTGGGTCCTTTTTAACCTTATGTTGATGGGATATATATTATTTTTGTTTCTTGTTCTGTAGCCATGCAAGTCGGCGTGAGTTTCATACTGATCTAAATGCCTTCGAATATATAGGATACTTTCCAGTGCAAAAGCCGCAGGCAATGTGAGGATTCCTTCACGTCTAAAAGCCTCCCTGGTGTCTTCTCGATATCCAAGCCCAGCAACAATACCACTTATTATGTAAGCTTTCATCCATCAGAGCTCCCTGATATGAGATTAAATCGCATTGACTCAAGTGTACAACAATGGTTCATTGCAAATGGTTTATCTCTAAATAATTCAAAAACGCAAACCATGCATTTTTCACTTAGAAACCCAAAGCCAGAACATGCTTCTATAGCTGCTGGTGTAGAAGAAGTAAAGTTTCTTGGGGTATACCTTGATCCTGGCTTAACCTGGGAAAATCAGGTAATCCATTTATCCAAAAATTATCTAAATATCTCTTTTTAATCAGAAATCTTGTTCATGTTACATCACTGCAGACCGTTTTGTCGGCATATTATGGATATTTCCACTTTAACATATCATATGCCATTCTCTCATGGGGTCATTCACCTCATTTGAACAAGATCTTTGGATTGCAAAGAAAATGCATTCGCCTCATTAGTGGCTTACACTATAGAGCAGATTGCCGACAGTTTTTAGGGAGCTTGGGATCCTCACAGTGCCATGCATTTATATTTTAGAGTGTCTACTATATATAAAGAAAAATATAAATAGTTTTAGGTGTTATAGAGACCTTCATAATTACCCTACTCGAGGCAATGAAACTCTCGTGTGTGACTTCAGTCGGCTCAATAGATCCAGGAATGGCTCCAGATATCTTGCAGTGAAGTTTTTAATTGCTTACCGACGAGTATAAGAGCTCTTAATGAAAATATTTTCAAAGCAAAAATAAAAAAATATTTAATTGGAAAGGCTTTTTTTTCATTGGAGGAATATTTCCTCTCAGATTTTGAAGGATATTAACTTTGATTTCAATGGGTAATGTTGTTGCCGCCTATGATGTTTTATTACATTGTCTATGTTTTAGAATGTTTTCTGTATATTATGTATTTATATTACTTTATGTTTAAATGTTTTAATTTTAATTTTAATTTGTCTATATGACATTTTATTCTGTTAAATACTGTTTATATCTCTATTACTTTTATCTCTATTACTTTTATAATGTTTTAATGTGTCAATGTTCTAATATGTCAATTTTAGGTGTCAACTGTGTTTTACCTTATTATATTTTAAATTTTATGACGTGTATATGTACAATTTTGTATATTGATATCAATAAATACTACTACTACAGCTCTTCTTGGAGTCCAAAGATTCGGTGTCGTACAGCCGCGTGTCCCCATGCAAGTACAGCATATGACATTTTGGAGTGGAACATAGCAAAGTATGCCGTCCTGACTATATCAAAGGGGTAATGCCCACAAGTTTCTAAAAATTACTTGTCTAATCGCCTACAAAGTGTAGATCATCAACGACAAAGATCGACGCCACGTCCAGTACTTGCTGGAATTCCACAAGGTTCCATACTGGGTCCTTTCTTATTTATTCTATACACCAATGATCTTTCACACTATATGGGTAATATTAAAACATTGCAATATGCTTGATGATACTACATTTTATTTTTATGAAAAATCTGGAAACTGTGGAACCAAAAACAGAAATAATTCTACAGAAAGCAAGGAAACTGGTTCGCAGCAAACTATCTCTCTTTAAATTTGGACAAAACCGCAAACATTAAATTCTCCCTAAAACCAGATAATCAAGAAAACAATGAGGTTAGATTCTTGGGTATGTATTTGGACAAGGAGAGACTAAACTCCTTAATTCAAAACTATCAAGCGTTATATTGCCTTTAGAAAAATATCTGAATACACCTCACAGATGGTAGTAAGACAAGCCTATATGGCTCTATTCCAGAGCCATCATTATGTATGGAATCCTTTTCTGGGGTAACTCAACTAACTGAACAACGGTCTTTAAACTACAAAAAATGGCTGTGCGGACTATTGCGGGTGTAACAAGCAAGACTTCTTGTAGAGAATATTTTAGGAAATTTAACATACTGACTCTGCCAGACTATACATACACCAATGCCTTTGTATGTCAAAACCAATCCAAACACATTTAGTACTCATAGTTCTGTTCATGATTATGACACAAGACATAAAAAAGTAAAGTGATAACACTACCACTGACATTAACACAAAAATTTCTCTATAACTTCAATAAAGTTATTTAATCAGCTTCCACACAAAAATTAAGAATTTTGGTCTAAATAAATTTAGAACTTCAACAAAAAGTTATTGATAGAGATATGATGTGCCGCGATTATTTTACCGGGCACGTGTATGACGTCACTACTGAGCGTGCCCTTAATTATTTACTACTAAAATAGGTGCACGTTGACGTATGCGATTTTATCAACTGAACGTGCCATTAGATCTATGATAGGTGCCTGTTGATTAGCAGCTATCAGCAAGCAATGTTTTATTATTCATAAAACCAGAAGCAAAGCTATTATATTATAAATAAATAAATATAAATCTTATTTTGAACATAGTATGATAAAATTAATTTTATAGTTGTAGGTTTACCTACCTAACAAAAATAATTTGCTCAGTGTCTCATTCACTTCTGACGTTAATATACAAATTTGATTATTTTAATTAAAACAAACAAAACTAGATATACTACTAATTTTTATAATTGATTAAATATAAGATTTTTTTCTACACATTTAAATTTAAAGTAAAATCCTCAAAAATGATCTCAAAAAATATGAACAATACAGGGTGTCCGGAAATTATGCGTCAGGATTTTGTTGGGCAATTCTGCACGAAAAATTAATGAAACAAACTCTATACAATTTTTGTGTTAATGTTATTAATTTTATATCCAAATTTATAAAATGATTGAAACAAAAAAATTCTAAGGCATTTTTCTAAAGTGAAGGACAGTTTAGGCCATATCAAATTAATAGGGCAAATAAAAAGAGTCACTAGTGATAGTGAGTATATATGCAAAATTTGGCGAAATACAGTATACTAACACTAGAAAAAAGTTATTAGAAATAATAACAAAAAAATTTTCTTCAACATCCTGTATATCCGTTAATTTTTAGTTTTCGAAAAAATTTATAGAAGTTTGTTGCATTAATTTTTCGTGCAGAATCGCCCACAGAAATCCTGACGCGTAATTTCGGGACACCCTGTATGAATCATAAAACATTAAAACTGGAAAACAGAATAAAACAAAGATTTATTGCTTCAAAAATTAAAGTATTTTGTCTAAAACATGGTTTTCTCATAGATTTCGATCCATCGGTATCTTCTCGGGTTGCAGTTAGAAGGTAAGTGTAATTAAATGTAAATTCAGTTGTCTCGTTTTATGCTAATCATCAGAATTATGTAGCAAAACAGACAAAAGACAATACTGAACTTGATATTTCATGACAAGCAGTTTTTTAAATGGAACACATCATATCCCATTTTTGTTTTCTACGGATAATTTTAGATATTTTTCAAGTAAAATATCCTATACCCCTCATCAGCTGTTTTCAAAATATTAACAATTAAAAATTGATTAGTTTGGTACTTTTGACAAGCTTTTAAAACCTAGAGCCTGAGAAATGAGGACAAATGTTGCACTATCTATCTTATTATATTTCCCAGACCGTGCCCGCAGACCTAGCAGATGGTACTTGCAATAGTTGGTACTCAAAATAATAGTACCAATTTCAGGACCACCGCTAGTACCATTAGTAAGTACCGTCCTAATAGCTTTTGAACAGGACAGTGCAAACCATTTCCCTGATCTGATCCAGATTTTATAGACTACAGTAAAAAGCACAGGGACGATGTAATTTGATTGGTTTGAACCCTTCACACGGTTATGCAAAACTGTCATTCAGTGTCATTGGGGGTCATGGTAAGTTCTGGTTAGTTAAATCTATTTTTTAAATTTGCTTTATTAAGGTATTAAAACAAAATGATTTACCTAACCCAGAACTAACCATGACACCTCATCCCCCAAAGGTGACAGTTTTGCATGACCGTCTGTACTTTCAAACCAATCCATTACACATCTGTTACACTGTAGTTAGAATTTTAGAGCCTGCCAAAGTACCAAACTTGTCAATTTAAAATTGTCACCATTTCGAAGTTGAAGAAATATGCTGAAGTGACTACCCTACTACAAATAACAAAATCATCAAAAATATCGCGTGCCTGGAACGTTGTATGAGTGACGTCATACGTGCCCGGTAGAAGTATAATCGCGGCACATCAACGTGCCCCTAGTCATAAATATACGCGCTTTGGAAATTACGCGCTTGCATTATCATAAATTTATTAGCTCTGGGCTGTGCTAGTTCATATTATATCTGTGGTAAATAAGTGAGATGGGTAAAAAAAAAGGAATTGCTTGGAAACAATTCAACACAGATGGGAAAGGCGTAAAATGTAAATATTGCGATAAAACATATAAATTCGCCAATGTAAATAAAATGGAGAAACATTTATTGAAGTGTTCAGTGTGTCCCGAATATGTAAAAAGACTATTTTTAACTTCTAAAAAAGGCCAAGTTGATGATAGTACCAGTAAGAATAAATGCAGTGAGAGTGAGGACATAACAGCCAGAACAGCCTCAGAAAGCTCATCCTCATCTTTTACTTTTACTCAAACTCAATTTACTAATAGAAGAAAACAAGAAATTAAACCTTTTTTGGATTCAATGAGTAAATCTAAAAACGTAAGTGCTTTTGACTATTTTTTTTAGAGTTTAACAATGATTTAAAATTAGGAAAACAGCTTATTAATATTTTTGCCTTTGAATTCTGTATATCACTATAAAATGTTTTATTTATTTTAGATTTTATCCTGTTGTTATTTTTTTTAATTAATAAAACTTAAGCAACTTCTTAATCCTATAACTTAAAATATTGTGTAACTTTTTGTGGGGTTTAAGAGTTCTTCCTAATTTTAAATTAGTTTTCACTCTGCATAGTGTATATTACTATTATGAGTAAAGTAAATAATTATTATTGCAGATGCAGCTGGATCAAGCTTTGGCAAGAGCAGTATTAATTAGTGGCAGTCCTATTTCCTTAGTGGAACATCCCCTATGGATAAATTTTTTTAATGAAATTCGACCTTCATACAAGTTGCCCACTAGAAAACGTATATCAACCACCTTTCTAGACGCAGAGTATAAAATCATGCAGAATGAAATTAAGCTAGAATTGGAAAATTCAAAATACGCTCACTTACAATGCGATGGATGGAGCAGTTTAAGAAATGAGTCAATTATAAACTTTGTCGTGACTACGCCAGAGCCTAGGTTTGTAGAATTTCTGTTCACTGAACAAAATAAACACGATGCTACATATTTAGCTAAACAAATACAAAATATAATGGAAAAATATGGCCCACCTGAAAAATATTTGGTAGTAATTGGAGACAATGCGGCCAATATGAGGGCAGCATTTAGAGTTCTAAATGAGACTTTTCCGCATATTGTTCCATTAGGATGCATTGCGCATTTGCTGCATTTATTGTGCAATGACATCCTGAATTGTGAATCTGTTAAGGTATTCATGCAACAGGTTACTGATATTGTTAAAACCATCAAAAACAGTCACCATCTTCACGCAACGTTTCTTAAATTTGGCAAAGAGAAAAATATTAATATTTCTCTTAAACTTGCAGGAAAAACGCGCTGGGGAAGTAATCTATTTAGTCTACAAAGTATTTTTGCAAACAAAGTTGTATTGCAAACATTAGCAGTATCCGATGAAGTCACTATATCTTCTCAACTAAAAAGAAGGATATTAGATGACGCAGTTTTTTGGGTCAGGGTAGAGAAAATGATTGGTATATTGAAACCTGTTGTAGACCTGATTACAAAACTGGAGTCAAATGATCCTCTCATTCATGTGGTGTACCGAGAAATAAACCAACTGCAACAAAGACTGTCGGATCTCCTACCAGAAAGCCCCTCCAAAAGGCAGAAGAACAAAAAATATTGCTGAAAATAGAAGAAAGAAAAAAGTTTGCTCTTGGAAAAATTCACTTGGCAGCCGAGTTGCTAAACCCTGCTTCTCAAGGATCTAACTTGCAGCCAGCTGAAATGATTGATGCTATAGAATTTATATGTGAGGTTGCAAAAAGTATGAAATACAGCATTGAAGATGTGAGATCTGAAATGGCTGATTTCAGAGATAAACGAGGTTTATGGTCAAAAACATTCTTATGGCAGTGGCAGACGGAAACTATCAATCCTTTAATATGGTGGCGCAGTCTAAGGGGGACAAATTTATTAGCTGATATAACCATCAAAATTCTATCAGCGCCAATAACATCTGCAGCTACTGAAAGGTCATTCAAATCGTTTAGCAATATTCATTCTACAAAACGAAACAGACTTACAACTTTGCGAGCAGCCAAAATTGCCTACCTCGCACACAATTGGAAATTAAAAAATAAAGTTCCTGTTAAAAATGCGCAATCCAATATGGACATTACCGAGGATATTACCATGGCTCCCTCGACATCCACTCAAATTTTGGATAATCCAGATGAGGATATGAGTTCAAATTCCTCAGAATCTGAATATACATCAGATCTAGATGATGTAGACGATGAAGAATCTTCTGAAGAGGATAATTAAACTTTTTGTTCTTATTTTGTAAGTTTTTTTTTTTTGTTGGAATAAATGTTTTTGTTTTAAACTGTAAAACAGAATTTTTATTATTTAAAACCTTGATTATAACTATATAAGTTATAATCAAGTGACAATTTGGCAGAATACTATGAGTTTAATTGCTTGTGCTGCTCCGGTTGTATCGAGCAGAAGCCTCGATCTCCGGAGTTAAAAAGCTTCGGTGAAGTGCGCGCCCACATAACTTGGATGGGTGACCGGCATTTGTGGGTTTTGGAGGCAACGGCTTACGCCGGTGTTCTGCTCGAGGGTGAACAAACGGACCGAGCAACAACCATCCAAGTTATGGAATGAATGGTGAGTGAATGGGAAGGAAGTAGGGGTCAAGGTACAATAAGCCTTCGAGCTGCAGTGCACCACCTAGGGGGCGGTCGTCGGGCCTAGGTGGGATGACCCCAAAAGGGCGAAAAGAAAAACGAGCTTAATTTTTAATGATGGATTGTTGTTGCTTCATGGAATTTTTATTCTGTTACAATTTGCCTTATGTCACATTTTATTTGTTTTATTTTATATTTTTGTAACTATTTTTCAAATATTTAAATTTTATTGGAATTTGTTGACGATGCTAAAACGTCAGTGCAAATATATGTATATGTATATATCTATGTACTATAAGTTATTGAGCAAATAAAGAATATCTATCTATCTATAGTTTTCAGAACCCAGAATTGCATAATCAGGTGTATAGACAACGCGCTTCATCCACGCTCATCGTGCAAGCCATTATTTATAAAGTACCAATTTCTAACACTTCCATGCTTGTATATTTTTTTTGCTGATTACCCACATTAGAAAAACTAAAAATCAATTACCCATAATAGTAATTCACTGTTAATGATACTCGGAGTTCTTCACGAATACATCAGCCATTTTCTCGATT
>JACEGR010012840.1:0-10587 GCA_014170235.1 Listronotus bonariensis | reverse complement strand
TAAGTGAAAGACTTTTGTATAAAATTTAAAGACAAATAATAGAGCAAATTTAGGTAAGCCATTTGAAAAATATTAGCCTGAATTTACAATACACACGCTTTTAGCCATAAAAATTATTTTCAAAAAATACAGGGTTATTCACGTTAAACGACACGGATTATTACAGCTTTATTATTTAATTTTATAAAAGTTTTTCTTTTTGGATAGATAGATAACTATGGGAAGTACAATTTAAAATTATTTTCATAATGTACAGGGTGTCCCAAAAGTACAAAAAATATTAAAGTTATATTTTTTTAAATGGAACAGCCTGTATATTATTTTATTTTTGATTTCTACGTCTAAAATAAAGGTAAGTTTTATTAAGATTCAATCCACCTAAACCTTACAGATTTTGAAATATTTTGGATTTTGTGAAAATGTAGTACCAATTTTCGGCTTTAAGCTCTTAACGTCTATTTTCTATTTGTAAACCATATTTACACTAACGTGTAATAAATGATTAGGTTTTCTATTGCAACTTGTAAAAATTCACTAAAGTATACAGGGTGTCCAAAAATAAGATCAAATAACTACCAGCTTTAAACGGTAATAACTGGTTTAACTTAAATGGAACACCCTGTATTTTTTATTAAAATGAGATTTAGAATTTAAATATCTAACGATTACTTTAATACTTCCCTATACCTAACTCTTTCCATTTTCATGGAAAATGCATATTTTTGTAATGTAGACCGAATTTAAGAAACTTATTGTTTATCAAGTCACCTATGCCATATTGACATGTCAGAACAGCTTAAAACAAACGATAGGACTTTGACTGACACATTTAATTAACAATACTTCAAATTTAAAAAATAATAAACACAAGTTGAAAAATATGTAAATTTACTATAAAAGATGTTCAAAATGGCGACCGTCGGCCTCTAAACATAAACGTACCCTCTTCTTAAAACCTTCGGCAACATTTAACAACATTTCGGGGTTTATGTTTTAAAAAGCGTCTTTAATGCGCTCCTTTATATTTTCTTGAGTTGTTGGAGGTATATTGTAAACGATTTCTTTTATGTGCCCCCATAAAAAGAAGTCGGGTGCAGTCAAGTCAGGTGACCTCGGGGGCCAAATCTGAGGTCCATTTCTTCCAATCCATCGATATGTATAATTGACATTCAAGAATTCTTGAACGCCGCGATGAAAATGAGGGGGCGCGCCATCCATTTGAAGCCACATCCTTCCTCGTATTTCTAAGGGAATGTCTTCTAATAGGAGAGGAAGTTCATGTATCAAAAAATTTAAAAACATTAAGCCATTTAAATGTTCTTCAAAAAATACGGGCCTATTAGATATTGACCCAATATGCCGCCCCACACATTTACTGACCACCTATGCTGGTTATCTCTAACTCTAAACTGATGCGGATTAATATCCGAATAATAGTGGAAGTTATGCCTATTAACTGATCCATTGTTGTGAAATGTGCATTCGTCAGTAAACAGAACAAAATTAAAAAGTCTTCATTTTCCCCCACTTTGTCTAACACCCACATACAAAATTCAACTCTTGTCTCAAAATCATTATCCGATAGTGCTTGATGAAGCTGGATTTTATAGGGATGGTATTTATGTTTTTGAATTATCCTTGAAACGCTTGCCTGGCTAATGTTGATATTTTGCGCAATTTGGTTTTGGCCTATATGGGGATTTTCAATTAAAGAAGCAATCACTGCAAATTCGGTGTCTTCGTTTCCTGTCACAGGCTTTTGTTTATGTTTTTCTTTGGTAAAAACAGTCCCATTTTGCCTAAATTGTACTAAAAGTCTTTCGAAAACGGCTTTATTTGGATGACTTCTGTCGGGATACCTTTCAGCGTAGACTCGTGACGCCAAAAAGCAGTTTTCTAGACATTCTCCAAGAATAAAAATCATGTCGATCCGTTCTTCTTTTGAATAAACCACCATTTTAATTAGTAAATTAATCGATGAGAGGAATAAAACCAACAAACCTACACCTTCACTAACAGCTAAGGTCCTGTCGTTTGTTACAAGCAGTTCTGACATGTCAATATGGCATAGGTGACTTGATAAACAATAAGTTTCTTAAATTCGGTCTACATTACAAAAATATGCATTTTCCATGAAAATGGAAAGAGTTAGGTATAGGGAAGTATTAAAGTAATCGTTAGATATTTAAATTCTAAATCTCATTTTAATAAAAAATACAGGGTGTTCCATTTAAGTTAAACCAGTTATTACCGTTTAAAGCTGGTAGTTATTTGATCTTATTTTTTGGACACCCTGTATACTTTAGTGAATTTTTTACAAGTTGCAATAGAAAACCTAATCATTTATTACACGTTAGTGTAAATATGGTTTACAAATAGAAAATAGACGTTAAGAGCTTAAAGCCGAAAATTGGTACTACATTTTCACAAAATCCAAAATATTTCAAAATCTGTAAGGTTTAGGTGGATTGAATCTTAATAAAACTTACCTTTATTTTAGACGTAGAAATCAAAAATAAAATAATATACAGGCTGTTCCATTTAAAAAAATATAACTTTAATATTTTTTGTACTTTTGGGACACCCTGTACATTATGAAAATAATTTTAAATTGTACTTCCCATAGTTATCTATCTATCCAAAAAGAAAAACTTTTATAAAATTAAATAATAAAGCTGTAATAATCCGTGTCGTTTAACGTGAATAACCCTGTATATTCTTTGTCCAATATCCAATTTTGGATGTTTTTTTCTGGATTTTTTTGCAAAAAAATTACAATAGGTTTTTTCTTAATTACCATTTTGTTTGTTTTTAATTTATTATACAAGTGCTCTTACTCATAACAAAGTAAGTCATGAGCTTTATTTTTTAAAGCTTTATTGCTTTATTGTGACCTGGGCAACCATTAATTTCTGGATCTTTATTATATAGTGCAGATCATCATACTTGACCCAGGCCAACGATTCTCCAAACTCAAATAACCAATGTCGTATTTAATACATATCATAACAAATAGGTTTTTATGGAAAATTACGTTAATCATGCATGCGACACTATGGGTGCTTTCCACTAAGCGCTCACAACGCTCAAAATGCTCATTTTACCGTCGGCTAAAGGAGCATTTTAAGCGTCGTGAGCGCTTAGTGGTACGCACCCTATGGAATAGGGTGTCTGTTATTTAACAAATTGGGTTTTGATCTTTAAACGCCCCCCACATTTTAGGTTATGATCTAAAAAATATTAGACCCAGAACAGCCTTTAATATTCACATTTACCCATGCCTAAATCAAATTTTTATTTAAATATATGAGATTTTTGCACTTTTTGCATTTAATTTTTTTTAGTAAAACAAATTTAGGTAAAACTATTTGAACAACTATTTCTTTTACAAAAATAAACACTTTGTAAAAAACAACTTTTTTATAATTTTTTTCGTTTTGAACGTTATTTAATAATAAATTTGTATTTATAGTTAAATTTAACGTTTTTTAAACAACAACTGAATTAGTATGCTTGTTAGATTCTTACTTACCTAATGACTGATAATAATTTTAGTAGTTGTTTGTAAGTCGGTAATTTATTGAATTTTTAAACCCACAGAAGTGTTTTTTTTTTGAAAAATTATATTTAATAGCATTTTTGCTGGATAAGCTAACAATAATAGATATTATTAAATAAACACTTCTTCGAGAGGTTATACTCACAGTACAAGGAGCGAAATTATGAAAAGTATTTTTTTATACACTTAAATTTCGGAAAAATTACGTTAATATACTGCTTATTGGAGTAACTTCATAATTGTATTGCAAACAAGAAACGATGGTAAACAAAAAAAAAATAAAAAATGATAAATTTAAGAATGAATCAATCTTTATCGTTGAGTAACTATTAAGCAAGAAAGTTTATTAAAAAAAAAAGAGTTTAAATCTTATTTGTAGGGCGTTTAATTTCCTACAAAAAAAATGTTTGAAAATTTTTTTATAGTCAATTTCAGAAACCTAAAGAGCAAATTCCTTGTATTTTAACTGAATTTCGTAGTCGGTCATATGCGTACGTAAACTTTAAAATCTTTAATAAACCTAATTACTTTTTAAATCCACTGCACTGTCCAGTCTTTTAAAATAGATAATAAAAGCAGGTAATAAAGATACAGATTATAAATAAAATACTTCCTATTGGTTGTTTTAAACATAATAGTAATGTTGTTACGCCATAGTGTTAACAGTGGTATAAGAATAACAATAAAATGAAGACATTAACTCAAACAAAAAGATGTTCTAATAATTCTCCACTGTCAATGAATGAAATAGTACAGTGTGTCCTACCGGGAACTGCCTCGATCGATTTCGAAAAGAAAAATTTTTGGAATAAACATCCTTATACAAACTTACCCTTATTTTTAATGCCTAATAGGATAAGGTAATAAAAAATAGGGGTTCCCACTTAAAAAATTGCCTTTTAAGTTTTTTTATAATTTTTAACAATTATTTTTTATTACTTTCTATTTATTAATTGTTATAATATCTATTCAGTCTACTAAAGAAGTTCTTTTTTTTACAAGGAATCCAACTTCAACTCAGATTAAAGGCTTTTTCCTACGACCACTTGTGAAAATAGCAAATAGCACACTGGTTTCATGCATAGAAAATGCGTTATATCACACTAGTGTTGCAAAGTACTTTACAGCACTAGTGTTGCAAAGTACTTTACAACACTCGTGTGATATATATTATGATGTCATTCTAAAAACTGCTATTGGTTTTGCAAGTGACATATTTATTGTAGTGACAGTTAAAAATACTTTTTACTTACCTTAAACAGTAGAACCCAAATTAGCGAAAATAATTTTATTGACGTTAAGTTTTCTTCTAATATTAAAAGAGTAATAATAAAATTTCTGAGAAAATAAAAACCTAAACAAAAATAGACATAACCACAAAAACAACTTTCACTGACTGCTTGCTCAGTGGCACAGTGTTCTCAGGTAAGTAGATCAAATTAAAAATCTCCCTTCTACCTTTGAGCACGCACTTTATAGAGGCAGCCTTGCCGCTTGACCGTTCGACCTAAAGCGCCAGAGAAAAAAAGCCTATAGATCAAATTCCTTTCTCTCTTTCTTCGTGTACTCAAACAACTAGTTAAATCTTTTTTTTAATCCCTAATTAAACCTAAGGCTAATACACACTTTATGAATCCACTTTCTTTTATTCATTCATAAATAGAATCAGACTCTTCCGACGTTGCCAAATGCTTTCCATTAATGCTTTCCATATTTTGCATGGTAACTGACGTTTAGTAGTAGTTTTTCTTACTTCTAGGACTTTAGGTTATGCATTTACAATTTTCATATTTTTTATATTTTTCTTAAAAATATGAGAAAAAACTGTAATTTTTACTTAATTTTACATGTGATGTTCAGTTTCATTAACTCGTTTTACCAATTTTACCCCGCCCAGCACCCCTTTTCACTCCCCGGTCCCGTAAGTTTGTTTACTAATGTTTTTAAAAAACGGGATATTTTGGATATGCGCCACTTACGTTTTATTTAGAAGAGTGTCTAAAATATGTAAGTATCGATAATTTTAAAAAAAACCCTTATAATAGCAGAAAACCGTATTAAACTATTACTGTTATTACCTAACAAAACCATACAATTTTTATTAAGTGAGGGCCTTTTTAAATTCCAAAATGATAAAAGTTATATAATGCTTCTAGGTAGGTGATTTTCGATGTAAAAATATTATCAAAATAGTATAATATGTCAGTGAGGAGAAGTACATATCACACTAGTGTTGCAAAGTAAATATCACCCTAGTGTTGCAAAGTTCTCAATTGTTTTTATTTTTTCTGAACAGACAAACTTTAATTTTTTTTTTTTTTTTTGGTGAATAATTTGTGGTCGTAGGAAAAATAGTGTACAGTACTCGTGTGAAAATGACTTTCTTACACTCGTAGGTTTGTCGCACTCGGCTAACGCCTCGTGCTACAATATTCCCACTCGTGTGAAATTAGTCATTTTCCACACTTGTAATGTAATATACTATTGTTTAGAAGAAATTAACGGTTATATAATGGCTTGCAAACGTCATTTGTAATATAAAATTTAAAATAAGTCAAAAACGGTTGGACTTAGGTATAGAACATAAACATAAATTATGTTTAGAATTTTACGCAGAATATAAAAAATAAATAATGAATGAGGTGTTTTATTTAAAATAATAAATTTGACATTAACTTTCGGTATAACCGGAAATGGTAGAACTGTCAAAATATTTTAGTTGTATGTCCTCCACTGACTTTATATTGTTACCAAATTTTTAAAATTTTCCAAAGCGTAGTTTTCGAGAAATCGATCACAGTTGCCGCTGGGACACCCTGTACAGGGTGGTTTTTTGGTTGGTATTGCAGGGTATAGGCTAAACGGTAAGAGATACAAAAAAACTAATATACGTGTCCCGTTCTCTTTTTTGATGTTTAGTTTATTGGCGCAATCAGATCCACGCTAACCTGATTGATTTGGAAGATACAGGGTGATTCTGAAAATTCGTCAATTTTTATTATGTCTTATTACTCAGACTTTTATGAAGATAGAAAGGAACTTTAAATACAAAAGTTTTATATATTTTTACGTAGTATCCAGTGGCGTACTTGAAATAAATATGAATGTTTTAATTTTTGAGAAATTACCACAACATGCATTTTTTTAAATGGAACTGTATCTAAGTATCACAAAAAATGAATTTTTTCTTACGATTACAACAATATATAACACATACTATTTTGCTTTGCCCAAAGTAGCAGAAACACCAAAAAACACATTATTTTTATTTGGCCATGGATTGAATTATTAATATTCATTAATTTTATGTGTATTAAAACCCAGTTAACAAAAATACTAAAACTTTAATAAAATTAAACTACTACGGAAAGCAAATAAACAAATTTATAAACTAAACAAATACCCAATATATCACAAAAGGTGCTCAAATTGTCTTCCATTCTGCTCGATGCATTTTTAGGCTCGGTTAGTTACGGATCTAGTGGCGTTATATATGTGAATATTTGGTACTCGTCTTATGCAATTAATAAAATTTTCTGTAAGTTCTTCCAGAGTATTATTTCGAATTTTATATAGTTCATTTTTAATAAAACCTCAAAAAAAAATCGAGTGGAGTTAGGTCGGGGGAACGCGGAGGCCATCTGTTTGGTCCATAAGTGCCAAGCCAATTTTCACCAAAATTAACAGTAAGTAAGTGCCTTACTATATGGCTATTATGTGCCGGAGCACCGTCTTGTTGAAAATATATATTATTTCTTACAGCTAGTGGCATGTTATCCAATTCGGCAATTATACCTTCTTCCAAAATTTGTATATATCCCCCAGCATTTAAATTGTTATAGAAAATCCTGTAGTTTAACACTCTGTTTTGATACAGTTCCACCCATACATGAAACCCAAACCGTCCTTGTTGTATCCCCGCTACCATCTCATGTGGATTTGTGTTTGACCAGTATCAATTATTTTGTCGATTAAAAATCCCTTCGCTGGATACGAAAGCCTCATCAGTCCATATTATATTTTGAAAAAATTGGGATTTATATTAATCTGATGCATATACCAATGACAAAATTCTAAGCGCCGTTCTTCACCTCCGGGATGTAAGTTATGAACTTTTCTTATTTTATATGGTATATATTTATGCTTTTTTAATGTTTTTAATATATATACCAATATCTTTCTCAATATTACGGCTAGATACCGTCGGTTCAGCAGTAACACAAGCTATCGTGTTTACCTTATCCCTTTCCCTATTTTCCTTATTGTAAATATTAGTCCTTGGTTTTTCAAATGATCCATATTTGCTTAAATTATAGTACAATCTTTGAAATATTATTTTGTCTGGCTGTCGTCGCTCTGGATAACGGTCAAAATATAAGTCTAAAGCTGTGTTTTTATCTTTATTACTTTCAATGTAGCACTCAAACATGTTTAATTTCTCATAGTTTTAAAAAATATTCATTTTAAATCTTTTTGTTTTATTATATTTACATACGAACTATAAAAACGAATACCTACTAATAGCTAATTGTCATTTGATTTTAGGACATGTAAACAAACCAAAACAAAAATCATTCCATGGCCACCTAAAAAAAGGGTTTTCGGTGTTTTACCTAATTTGGGCAAAACAAAATAGTACGTGTTATATGTTGTTGCAGTCGCAAGAAAAAATGCAATTTTTGAGATACTCAGATATTAACATTTAAAAAAATGCATGTTATGGTAATATCTAAAAATTAAAACGTTTATATTTATTTTATGTAGGCCACTGGATTCTACGTAAAAAGTTATAAAACTCTTGTATTTAAAGTTTCTTTCTATCTTCATAAATGTCTGAGTAATAAGACAATAAAAATTGACGAATTTTCAGAGTCACCCTGTATCTTCCAAACCAATCTAGTTAGCATGGATTTGATTGCGCCATTGAACTAAACATCAAAAAGAGAACGGGACACGTACATTGGTTTTTGTACCTCTTACCGTTTAGCCTATACCCTGCAATACCAGAACTAACCAAAAAAACCACCCTGCACATTGTATAACATGCAGGAAAAGCAATATATTTCCGATGCGATAATGGGTTGCAGTAACCACCAAGAGTAAGCAAATTTGCTTTTTCTACGAGTTGCACATGCTATTTTTCTCCGATCCAAATAATTCTTTGGTTTTTGTTTTAGATTGTACAAAATACAGGGTGTCCGACTATATTTTGACTAATTTTAATCGCGAATAACTTTAGAACAAATAAAGACATTGAAATGCGGATTTGTAGAATGCCTTATATTTTTGTAGTTTTATTATTATATTCTCGTCATTTGTTTGTGACATTCCATTAATATAAAAACAAAATGGCCGATTTTCCGATTTATGTAACTTTGTTATTTTAAAATGCAACACTATTTATAGTTTTTCACCATCCTAAAATTTATTATTTTCCCTAAAAAAAAATATCATAAGCGCTGGTTATTTCCAAATATAATGGAATAATTATTCTTTAAAAAATTGACTGCATGGCAAGTAGGATTACCTAATATTTTAAAATAAAAGTTTCCTACATAAAAAAGTTTAAAAAAATACGGCAACAAAGCTTTAGGTTTTTCAATATTACCAAAAAGTTGAATTTTAAAACGCCGAAAAAATATACATGGTGTTCCATTTAAAATAGCAAAGTGACCATATATCGGAAAATCGGCCATTTAGTTTTTGCGTTAACGGAATATTGCAACCAAATGGCGAAAAAATGTTAAAACATTTCTTTAAAAAATCCAAAGCTTTCTGCAAAAACGGCATTATGATATTTATTTATCTTATCTACTTCTTCTAAAGTTATTAGAAATTAAATTGGGTCAAAATGTAGTCGGACACACTGTATTATTTTTTTAGCTTAATAAATATAAACATTTTAATAATTTAATCTCGGTTTAATACGTTACTATGGTTATTACATATAATAAAAGAAAACATATTAATAATTGTACACATTGGGAGCGAATAGGAATTTTAAAAAGAGTAAACTTTCAGTCTTGCCTTACAGAAGATTACCATAAAGACATCAATTCGGTTGTTTCTGAAGACTACTTTGGTGATGTGATAAAATTTCTTCCGGCTAATTGGATGTTGGTTATGGAGTAATGCAAGCTGTCATTCACGGCGCATAGAAAAGTTACCAATTTCATCTTGAAGAAAGCAAGAAATTATGAACTGGCTATCTAATAAAGCTATTAGGTTTAAACCCAATATAATAAGAAAAGAACTAGTATCAAAAGTAAATATATTAAAAACCACCTTAAGTACCGGCTACGTTATGCAAGATTTATCTGTCTATCCTGTAAAATAACACTCTTAGCAAATACAAAAGATCAACATACCTTTTTGATCTGATCGAAGTATACAGGTTACCCACAACGTACATCCATATAATGTATGTATACAGGGTGTCCGGAAAGGTGAGGTCAAAAATAATAGGGGTAATTGAGTAAGCCAGAATAATGATAGTACTTCATAAAGAAAAGTTTTACCGACCTTCCTTAAGGAGTCGTTGACGTTCAAAGTTAGAATAAAAAAATGTATTTCTTTCATAACTTTTGAACGGTTGCCTACATCTAATAATATTTAGGCATTTAAATTAACTTATACCAATACTGTTTTTCATAGGCAAATAATGCGCAGTAAGTCATAATTATACAGGGTAAGACAATTTTTTTCGTTTATTGTATGCATTTTTACAGAAGTGAAAAATTTGACATTTTGGTTTGACCGTTTAATTTCTTTATAATTTTTGTACAAAAAAGGTATACTTTATTTAAATCGATCTCTTGGACCGTTTTTCATAAAATCACATTTTAAATCCAGACATTGCCCTATTTTGTATGTAATAAAAATTCCATTTTTAAAAAATTATTAAAATATACTAAAATTTTGAAAAAGAGTCTCTATTTGTGTTATAAAGTTTGAAAGGCTTTTAAACACCATTTTTGTTTATTCTGACCACATTTTGATAATTTCCATAAAAAATGGATTTTTATTAC
>JACEGR010012839.1:0-10588 GCA_014170235.1 Listronotus bonariensis | reverse complement strand
CCAGTGGCGGCTATTCAGGTGTAGTAAGTGAAGTGCCACTTCACCAAAAATAAATAATAAAACATAAACAAACATAAAACTATTATTCAATTCATTTTTCTCATTTCTATTTCTTATTTGTAAAATTCGCAGTGGGAAATCTAGCATATAAATTAACCGCTGGCGCGAGTCGCTTTCCTCCTCTTTCGGCAACGCGACAAGTGTATTGCAAATATAAAACGGACCGAAGTATACACCTCATGCGGGGTTTTGTTTACGCTTTGACGCTTCGTCGCCATGACGACGCTATACTTGCCGGTGGCCAGAATCGCGCGTGGAAGTATCAGGTGTATTGCTTGGTAAATCGCTAGCCTTAAAAAGATAATATAGGTTTTGGTCGTTTCGTTGGTTTTCACATATTATTTCGATTGTTTCAGATTGAGATTAGCGACAGTGATTTTTCACAGGAAGAAATTAAAGGACAGTACAGAGCACTTCTCTATGAAATATTAGATCATATTTTGATGGAAATGGAAGTAAGATTTGAAGATTGTTACAAACTACAATTTCTTTGTCTTGCTGATACTGCAAAGTTTGGCCAGTATAACCAAACTTTTCCCACTGATTCTTTTCAAAATTTATTAGAGATATATGCCGAATCATTTCCAAAAAATTAGCGGCTCAAAAATAAACTTGACCTAATATTTACTGATAAAAGTTATAGAAATATTTTTTTGCAGCAGTAAGTGAAACAACTTGGCGCAAATAAAGACATTTTTACCGAGGCGTATAAGCTTTTTTCGCTAATTTTAACGATATCGTCGACAAGCGTGTCAGTGGAACGGAGTTTTATCTTGTCTTAAGCGTTTAAAAACTTTCTTAAGAAACACTATATCTCAAGATAGACTTTTATCTTTGGCCAATATTTCAATTCAAAAGGAGCTTCTACAGGAACTGATAAAAACTCAACCATTTTATGAAGCTATAATTGATAAATTTGCTGTATTAAAAGATAGAAGGATTGATTTGATGTATAAAATTTAGGTAAGTTTAGATATTAAGACTTTTTACTTAGACTTTTGATAGTTGAGTATTTTCAATTTTGCTAAAATAGTGAATGCGCTTTTTTTCCCTTCCTGCACTACACCTGTTTTTAGACTGCAAAATACTAAATTAAATTTCTACGTTATAATACCCACAAAAACCACAATACTAAAAATTGTTAATAAGAAACAAATATTTAAAAACCCGAGTAAGTATGGTAAGTACAATAAATTCCAACCATTCCCCGTCTATGTTGATGCGATGCTCCAACTTTTTGGAGGCTCTGTTTCAGCGGCAACCAATCAGTAAACAATATTTGAGTACTTATCTTGGTAGAGCGGCATTGTTGTCGGTAATTAAGAATCTAAAAATATTTTAGAGGCGATATGAATATTATAATCGGTTCCTCTAAGAAAATAAAAATATCTTTAGGGAATTAAAAATAAATCAATAAATAGGTGTACTTTATAAAATATGAAATATTATATTTAAAAAAGTATAAAATAGCTTCACAGTATTAGGATGAAAAACTGGCAACATCTTAAAAGCAACTTCAGTTTTTTTTCCGCATTCTTTCCATCTGGCTAGACTCAGTTGGCGAACTGTAAAACCGTTTTAGGAGTGTTTCTTTTGACGAGTCTACCACGAATATTCATACCGCCAATTATGAAAGCAGCGCTTTAACCCAGCCTGTCAATTTTGACATGTTTCGGGTGTTGAACGAGGCGACAAGTTAACGACAATGTTTTACATGCAATTTTTTAACATTGTGCCAAAAATCGTAAGGATTATGGTACGTCTTATGGTTTTGTGACTGTGTGACATTGTAGAAAACTTTTCCGACAAAAAAGTGAGGTGTTTGCCCAGTCCGACACCCGAATTATGTTAAAATTGACAGACTGGGTTTAAGCATCGCTTCCATAAATGTCAATATTGTTACGGACATTAAAAATAAGGGTAATTTTCCAGAAAATGGGAGCAACTCCGATTTTGATGAAATTTGGTATACGGGGTTTTTGGGGCGCTGATCACGAATCTGAAAGAATTATTTGGCGGAAACGTTTCGTTCTCGAGATATCCATCATCAAAGTTCAAATTTGACCTAAGCTTATTTTCACTATATTCCCCCTTCTTTTTGCACACAATTCTTGATTTAAAGCTAAAGTGTCACACAATATTTGATTTTCACCTTTTAAAACCACGTTTTCTACGTTTTTACATTATTTTTGCATTAAACTGCATAGCTATACTTTGAATCATTTTAATCCCAGTTTGCCATGAAGCCCTATGTGTATGTATGGTTGCCGCATTGTCAAGAAAAGCCACGCAATTTAATTCAAAATAATGTAAAAACGTAGAAAACGGGGTTTTAAAAGGTGAAAATCAAATATTGTGTGACACTTTAGCTTTAAATCAAGAATTGTGTGCAAAAGAAGGGGGAATATAGTGAAAATAAGGTTAGTTCAAATATCAACTTTGATGATGGATATCTCGAGAACGAAACGTTTCCGCCAAATAATTCTTTCAGATTCGTGATCAGCGCCCCAAAAACCCCGTATACCAAATTTCATCAAAATCGGAGTTGCTCCCATTTTCTAGAAAATTACCAAAATAAGTGTTAGTTTATAGAATTGTATAAAGTTAGGACTTTAATTTAGTCTGATAATTTATTTGAATAATTTACCTTAGATTTTCCAACTTCTTTCATCAGTTTCGAAGGTTTCCGAAAACGTCCGAATTATCCATTGAGAACTTTTATGCCATCCTGTACTATGGAAGTTTCTCGATATTTCTCGAAGATTCTAGATCATTCTTTACTTTTCCACCATACTATAAAAGGGCGACGGGAAACCTTCGATCAGATTAGTACAGATTCGACTTTTGTGCTGTAAACTTCGAGACATTGACAATTTAAGATTTTGCCGTTATTTTAACCATAGTTACGTTACATTGTTAATAAAGGTATAAAAACGAAGGCACGTGTTTTTATACGAGGTGTTTTGGAACAATATGAATATTTGTGCTAGACTCATCAAAAGGAACCCAACTAAAAAGTTTAAAAGGGTTCTTATCTGAAAGTCCATTTTATTATTAGCCCAGGCACTATTAACTATTTGGGGTATAAAGGTTTTTGCTAACGACTACTTAGGCTACATACATCATATTTTAATGGCAGGTTGTGCTTATAAGTGATATTAAAGATACAGGGTTAAAAAAAAGGGCAAAAGTTTAGCACGCATAGAAATAACAATAATATTTTTTAATAATTTGTAAAATAAAAGCTGTTGATTTGGTATAATCAAAAATTTAAATGCTTTATACTTAATACCAACTAAAACTGTTTCCAGATACCATAACACTTGAGTGTTATTAGGTTTTCGTTTCTAATATAAATAAAATTTAAAAACAATCCACAGGCACAGGCACTAATAATACCGGCCTTATTTTGACATCTGAGCTTGCGCAGATGCATGGTAGGATAAGGACTTCCTTAATAAGGATAGCGCGCGGCTTTATTTATGTCGGTTTTAGGTCGTGCCTTATTTTGGTCTTATTTTAACTTCGGAACTGTTCGTCTAACCGAATGACTGCCGGCCACAAAATCGAAAAGTTTTTAGAATTAAAAATACTTTAAACCTTGCTTTTTAAATGCATTTCTGTAATTGTATTAAACAAAACCCTACAACACAAAATAATAAATAAAAACTATTACAATTTTTTCCCCTTTTTTAGATTAATGGTACTGTCAACATGATTTGCAATAACTCTAAATTATGGGTACAAGCACTATTTAAATAAGGCCGGTATTAATAATTCCCAGAGCTTAATAAGGCAACCTTCAATAATTCTCTATTAGCATTATGAAAAGATACCTTACGAAGTAAATTTAAAATTATTTTTCGCATCGGGTTGATATTAACAAATAGTAAACACACTGGTATAATTTTCGTTTTAACTTTAAAATTTAACCGTTTATAATACCAAAAACCTTGGATCGACCGAGATTCGACAAGCTTTCTACAGTATGTACGCATATATTCGTGTTTGAAATAGGGACAACTGTACAGAGACGAGCATACGTTTAATGGTCATTTTTAATTATATTCTCAGCCAATGAAATTATATGTTAATCCGAGAGAGCCGATGTTCCCCGAATCCGACCGCGACGGGGCAACAACTACCCCTTTAGATTATCCCACCGTGTCAAAGAGTGCCATAAGACAGCCCTCTAAGACAAGTACGTAAAAGCCTAAGGCCCACCGCAAATTGAACCCAGCCCACGCATAGCACACGCGCAGCCCACGAGCGCATAACTTTGTAAAACATGCTTTTTAATGGAGTGACGCATATTGGACCCAGCCCAGAGCTAACTCATTTTGCTGCCAGCCACGCGTGGATAGGTTTGTGTTCGCCGCACAGATTTCGTGGGTCTTGTGCAGCATGGGTTTATTTTAAAATCTGAAATATGGTTGATCCCGAACGTTTAATCGAAATTTTGCGGGAAAATCCCGTTTTGTATGATTTAAATCATCCAGATTACCTAAGAATAAAGTTAAAGGATCAAATAAGGGTTGAGCGTGGGCTACGCATGTGCTGTGCGTGGGCTAGGTTCAATTTGTAGCGGGCCTAAATCCTACCGAACATTATTTTACAGACAAAAAATAAAATATTTTCTTATCTGACAGGTTGACTCCTTTTGCTATTTCATTCCAAGCTCTTTCTGTGTATTTTTTCGCAAATATTCTTTTAAAGTATTATTATAAAGGACAGGACGTTTGTCAACCTCCTCCACAAATCTAATATTAAACAAATTCATGTTTGGTCTAAAAATGTTTTCCCTTGTTAAAAGCAGACACAAACATATGAATCACACACTGTAAACAAAATATAAAACGGTTCTGTATTCTGTATTGCATTTGTTTATTAAAGGACGCGGATTGCTGAGATCGAATACGCATAATATGCCTACGTGCTGTCGAAGCCCGTAAAAATCGCGTCGCGTCTTGCCAAACAATATGTAAAAAACTTTAAGAATATAATTAGATGCCGTAGCTGTGGGTACAAGTTGGGAAGTTAAATTTAAAATAAAACCTAATGATTGTCTCTAGATCGTATGTTTTTTACGTAAAGTATTATAACAAAATAAAAATGCAAAAACCAGCTTTTATCAGAAATAAATACGGTATAGGTCGGCCGCAAACATCCTACTTTTTATGGGACGATCTGACAGACTATTCGAAAGTTGACTAATTTATGACATATTTGACGTGACGTTCGATCCAAAATCGGATCGGATTCGGCGCTTTAGTATAAAATCAGTACTATTACAGTAATTATCTACTTAAAAGAGTTCTATACTTTGTAGAAATATTGACTAAATAAGAATTTTTATTACCAATACAAGGTGTCCGGGAACTGCCGCGGTCGTTTTCTTGAAAAGTACGCTTTGGAAAATTTTGTAAATTTGGTAAAATTATAAACTAAGTAGGGGACATACAGGTAAAATATTTTGACAGCTCTTCCACTTCCGGTTATACCGGAACTTAATGTCAACTTCCTATTTTAAATAAACACCCTATATATTATTTATTTTTTAGATTCTGCGTAAAATTCCAAACATAATTTATGTATAATGTTCTATACCTAAGTCCAACCGTTTTGACTTATTTTAAATTTTATGTCAAAAATGACATTTGCAAGCCACTACAAAACCATCAATTTCTTCTAAACAGAAGTCTTTAATATGAGTTGGGGTTGGGTTTCTTGCAAAAAAGAACTTCTTTATTAGATTGTATCGATATTTTCACAATTAATAAATACAGACTGGTTAAAAATAATCGCTAAACAATGTAACGACAAAAACCCTAAAAGTCATTTTTTTCAAATATAAACCCCTATCTTTTATTACCTTATCCTATCAGGCATTAAAAGTCGATTGATGAGATAAGGTCACGACATTCGCCATATTGGCTAGCGCGACTGTGACGTCAAGTTGGGCCATTTTTGGCCATGTTTGATTTTAGGCAGATCAGTGGCGTAGAATTAAGGAGAAAACAAAAAAGAACTGTATGTTGTAAACAAAATTTTTTGGATTATTTTAATAGGCATAACTTAAAACAAAAACATAAATGTGGTTTAAATATTTAAAATTAAAAATTATCAAAGCGACGACAGGAAGATGAGGTACCTGGCAGAGCAAAACATTTTCCATGGTTCTGTAAGTCAAAACCATTTTAAAAACTTTGTATACAGGGTGTCCGCTAATGAATGGTACACAGAAAAACCACAGATTCCTTATGCCAAAATATTAAGATTTAACCAAACATACCTAAGATCCAAAAGTTTATAATAAGGAAGATACGGGGGTGTCATAGTAAAAAGAAAAAGTAAATTTATTTCGATAATTGTTCCTCCCTTTTAAAATATCTTAATAAAACGGTATCTAGGGGTTTTTAAACATTAGCTTTTCAGATCGAATATTAATTTTTGTGTTTAGACTAGAGGGCGATGGGTACACTATTTAAAATTCTCTAAAACTACCCAATTTTTTGTTACTACTCTGTATGTATGTAAACTAGTAAGCTTCTCTATGCTTTCTGCACAAAAAATATATACTTAGTAAGAATCGGTCTTGACAACCGTTTTTAAGGTATGCACGTTTTAGTTCTTCAGTGCACCCGAAAGTATGTATGTACCTTCAATAACATCGTATTAGCTATAATTACAACTGCGCAGATATAAATAGCTGATATCTAAAAACTCCTGGATACCGAGTTTTATTAAAATGTTTAAAACATATCAAAAATTATCGAAATGCATGAATATAAAATATTTATATCTCTTTAACACCCCGTATCTTCCTTATCATTAACTTTTGGATATAGGTATGTTTGTTTAAATCCTAAATGGGTATTTTCGCAAAAGAAATCTGTGGTTTTTCTGTGTACCATTAATTAGCGGACACTCATCTGTATCATAATATGTATATAAAAACACGAATGACTGAAAACTATTCGACTAAACACTATCAAAATCTCTAAAATAAAACGAGTCCGAACCAATAATATGTGAAGTCTCTAAACTAACCAAAAACATTAACAGCTGGAAATCCTTGCAAAATATACAACCAAAATGAAAAGGGTAAATTTCCACAGTTTTTACCAAACAAAGCTTCGACAAGGCACGAGTCTGTCATCAGCTGATAATGCTACCAACTTTGAACAGAACTGCCAACCGAAATCGTAATTCTCACACCCTCACATCCCTGCCAAAAGCTATCACCGGTCTTGCTTATGTCAAAATCCCTTCTCATAAAGAAACTCTGCAGGCATTAAAAATAAGGGTAAGTTTGTATAAGGATTACTATTCCAAAATGTATAGTGTTCGAAATATTAACGATTTAATATTTATCTATTCTAGCAATGCATTTAAGTACGGGTAGGTACGGGGTAGTTGGCTGTGACGCCCCATTTTGTTGTCAAGGCCAACTAGAAGTTAAACTAAGCCGTACTTAAAAGCATTGTTAGAATAGATAAATATTAAATTCTTAATATTTCAAAAACAATAAATTTATGGAATAGACATCCTTATACAAACTTATCCTTATTATTGATGCTTAATGGGATAAGGTAAAAAGATGGGAGTTTCTATTTAAAGAAACAAACTTTTAAGTTTTTGTCGTAATAATTTTTAACGATTATTTTTGACCACCCTGTATTTAATTATTGTAAAAATTTCAATACAGTCTGCTAAAGTGGTTTTTTCTCTCACAAGAAATCCAACCCCAACTCATATTAAAGAATTTTGTTTAGAAGAAATTATTGGTTATGTAGTGGCTTGCAAACGTCATTTTGACATAAAATTTAAAATAAGTCAGTAACGGTTGGACTTGGTATAAAACATTATATATAAATTGTGTTTAAAAATTTACAATAAATCTAACAAACAGGAATATACGGGGTGTTTCATTTAAAATAGGAAAATTGACATTAACTTCCGGTATAACCGGAAAGTGTAAAGCTGTCAAAATATTTTAGTTGTATGTCCCCCACTGACTTTATGATGTTACTAAATTTTTAAAATTTTCCAAAGGGTACTTTTCTAGAAATCGGTCGCGGCTGTTCTCAGTGAGACACCCTGTATAAAAAAATGTAGAGCAAGATAAATGCATGCATAAACATAAAAAACATTGATTAGCCAGTAAGTAGTTAATAATTTGTGCAATACTGCGTATTTTTCCGAGTTAAAATGACGACACCACTGGATTTGGAGTGGCTTTAAATAGCTCTGATTAAAATTTAATAAATATTTATTCATAAATAAAAAAGGTATGACTAAAACTGACCTAAAATTTGAAAACTCATCAAGCTAAGAGTTACAAAACAACACACTGTATCAACATTTAGCCACACAAATTGTGATTCTTTTTATTAATATAAACAATAAACCACTTTTCCACAAACGAAGTATAGTAAGAACATTTTAAAAGCGCAAATTCGGTACCCTTTGAAAATAATACAAAAAAAACATAAAAAAGGTCGCTTGCAATCGGACCATTTTATACAAAGGCGCCGCTATCCTTTACAGCGACGCGCCGATATACTATGGGATAGAAATCCATTATTTTGGCCAAAAAAGCAACTTTGAAATTTTAATGGCATATGCTGTGTATTTCAAAGTAGATACTCCAGACTACATGTACGCAAAATTATAAAAGGATATGACGGCTTCTATTGGGGTAATAAGAAACTTGAAAATGTATTTTAAGTAAACATAAATATACAACATTTAATCTACTTAGTTTATTATTAGCCTTGTTTACTAAAAAAAGTAAAAGAGTTTAAATAACAAGAGCTATTGTTGTGTTTCCGATGCAGTCTCGCGAAGTATCGCTACTGTTCTCAAAGATTTTTTTACCCTTTTCTTTATCAGTTTTTGCCTTTCTACTTTTTGCTACTTTTGAGTGTAAGGACAAGTACAAGATTTTTTATAATTTACAAGGTTTTCCATTTTAAAATTTAACATGTTTTGTCCTACACTTTATATCCTAAAAGATAAAAGCATTCTGATGAAAGATATGGATTCTACAGAATCTACCCAACAAAATAGTGTTTTTATTTATTTTATACGTTAAAAAATAAAAAAAGTTGGGAAGATGTATCTCTATTACGCTTCTAAGAATAATTTAAAATTATTTTTCAGATTTGGATGGTCATATTTCCGAAACTAATTGAGATAGACACATCAAATGTTGTATTCTTTGGTGGTGATATAATATTCAGGGTATTCCATTTAAAAAAATCATACCTATTGTCGTACCCTGTATATCATATGAAATAATAATCATCGGATTACTGATTAGAATACTACCGAATTAACCAAACAAGCTGACATTTAAATTTATTTTGTAGAATAAAAAATAATAATGTTAAGGGGGTGTAAATTTATAATAACATAATAAGTTTTAGGTTTCTAAAAAGCATTTGTAATAATTTATAATATTTTTCCAGTAAAAAGCACCTCATTTTAAGTTAGATTGCTAAGTTTCAGAATTTTGACCAAAAAAAATAATTTCTATCCCATAGTGCGATGACCAGCTGAATAAGAGTAATAAAAGAAATATAGCAAAGGCGGCGGCAAAGTCAAGCATGCCGATTTATTTCCTTTAAACTTTTTGTGATTTTTTTTCTTATCAAAGAGCACCGAATTTACATTTTTAAACTGTTCCTTCTATAATCTCGGTCTTTAATTGTTTTTATTTATTTTACATCCTGGTCGCCTCTACGACACCACCATTTAGTTGAACACATTTGTCGTAGCGCTTGGATCTAAAATAAACAAAAACAATTAAAGACCAAGATTATTTCGTTTGTGAAAAAGGGGTTTATTGTTTATATTAATAAAAATAATCACAATTTGTGTGGCTAAATGTTGATACAGTCTGTTATTTTGTAAACGAGTTTTCAAATTTTAGGTTGTCATAACATTTTTATTTATGAATAATGAAATTTAAATCAGAGCTATTTAAAGCCACTCAAAATCCAGTGGTGTCGAATCGCTAATAAAAATTCTTCATTTTTGACAACAAAAAGTGGCATAGTAGGCCTTGAAAACGAAATTGAAGATGTCAAATTAGGTCTTCAAGTAAAATTTAAATATTAAAAAAAATATTCCAATCGGTTAATAAATAATTAACATTACTAAGCTTTGGGAATAAAAAAGTAATTTTTATACAACAAATATGTACCTTATTACTTATTTTAGTTTTTACTATCACGTTTGATTCTAAATTTATCCTCAATAATATTATTTTTTTATATTTTTGCCAAATAAGGGTACTTTTTCTCTAGAACAAAATTCACCTTTTTAGAGATACCTCGTAGGTATATTACTTAAAAAAATGAATATCTAATGACTATTATTAAAAAGTTTCCCATATGTAGAGAACTTAGGCTGACACACTGTATAAACGGTTACGCCAAAGCTTAGCTTCACCTCTCCTTGTCATTTTTTCTTTTTTAACTTACGCTTTTATTAACTTGGGTTGTAACTATCTATCTATCCA
>JACEGR010012838.1:0-10589 GCA_014170235.1 Listronotus bonariensis | reverse complement strand
ACACAGCGTATATAAAAATATAATAAAATATTTATATTACATCAAAACCGAGTATTAAACCTAATACGTCTCAATTGTTAAGGTTAGACAAACAAAAAAAAATTGCTATTTTTAAAAGTAACATTACCGAAGACAAGTGGGGCGCTTATTTGAAATACCACATAAACAAAAATCTTGTAAAAAGCGGCAAAAAAATTATTTACAATAATCGGAAAGTTTAGAAAAGTCACATCCCAAATATTAAGTTGGGTACTTGCTGCCAATTTGTTGATAAACCAAAAACAAAAAAAAGACAAAAATGATGAAAACTAGTTAGAAACAAAATTTCTTGTCTATTTTCTATTTTCTTTCTATTTTGAACTCTGTAATATCTTTCAGCCCGTTCCGCACTTACGAATTGAAAATATGAACGTCACGAAATAGAAAGATGATTTAAGTATTTCTTTTAATTTATCCTCTTTGATTTTGAGACCTTTTGTATAAAATGATCTTGGTCTTTTTACTTGGATTTTCCTTTTTCTATAAGCAGGTTTTTGCATGGCATTGACGCTATTTCCATTGTGATTACAATAATAAATAATTTTTTATTTACATAATATTATGTGGAAATAATATTCGTTTGTGTTATGTTGTTATTCAGGGTGTTACAAATTCTAGAAACACCATTAGGGTCTCGGTAAAAAATACAGCGTTGCTTTACTTAGAGGACCGAAATTTTTTTTATTAATTTAAAATTTTGTTCATACATTCTGTATACTTTTAAAAGAGTTTTCAATATTTAATTTTTTCTCTAAAAAAGACGTTTTGCGGTAACCATTATATCTTTCGATTGGATCATCTAAATTGTAAATGTAACACCTTGTATATTTGTCAACAAGTAAATTTTGTTTTTTACAAGCTTCTAAAAATATACAACACTGTGGGTTAATTTATATAAACAAAGACAAAATTTACAACATTCATAATTCACATTCAAAATATTGCAGTAAGCCATGTAAACAAATCATTTAACAGTTTTTTTATTGACTTGATTATTGTAGTAGTGCTTACCTTACGAATATCAATTGGATTTTGTTTTTATTTTGTTACATCAATCTTGGTATACAGCACTTACGCGAGCACATTATTACTTTGTTAATAAGTTATATATAGTTTAGTTAATAATTTTTTGTCTTAGTTTATTGTTATAATAGTATATTTAGTTTATTCTTAATTTAGAAAAACATAAAACAAAAAATATATTGCTTTGAGTTAAAAAGTTAAAAACCATAATTAAAAAAAAAAAATGTTTTGCATTGATTGAAAATGGCAGTAATTTAATAGATAAATATGTGTTTTTTAAATTAAAAATAAACTAAATAGAATATGCTTACAATAAATGAAAAAAATATTTAATAAAAATCATTTACTAATTAAAAATTTTGCTCAAAAAGTGCTACACACCTTGATTTATGTAACAAAAAAATACCATTATTAAGTTTAAAAACAAAATCCAATTTTAAAAGTTGTGACCTAAGCACGACTACAGTAATGAAGTACATAAAAAACACTGGTGACTATTTTTTTTGCATGGCCTACTGCAAAATTTTGAATAGGAAATATAAGAATTGGAAATTTTGTCGTTGTTTATAAAAATAAACCTACCGTATTATATATTTTTAAAAAGCTTGTAAAAAAAAATATTTTGTCAAATCTACATGGTGTTTAATTTAAAAAAAACACAACATTGGTCAATAATAGAGAACGAATATTTGGAAAAAATATGACTGCGCCACTGCGTTCTACAAAAAAATTATATTAGAATCAGTTTTAACTTTTTTAATACGTTATTAGCAAACTGAGTACAAGGGGTAACTAAAAATGTAAAATTTTTAAATTGTCCTGTAGCCCAGAAACCAAGAGGGCTATGACGGCTTTGTTTATAACATCTTTCGTTTTACTAAAAGTAGCTTAAGTTCGCAAAAACCGCAACTAAGAAAACCCGCTATTGCAACATAAGTGGGACACCCTGTACAGAAAAAATACCAATAAAACTTCATTTTTAAAAATTTCTTCTTTCTTTCTACATAGTACGGGTACTGGTCTGTTGTTTTTAATACAGAGTACGGGTTTTGGTCTCTTATTTTTGCACAATTTTTAAAGATTTTTATTTATAAACATGACAGATGCCTCAAAGAGTCGATTCAAGTGTCTTTGCACTGAAGCTCGGACAAATTTTACAACTGCACATTAGAAACTTGTGTACTTGTCCGTCGACTGTGACAATTTCATTTAAGTTTCGAAAAGGTAGTGATTGCATGATGCAGTCAGCTATTAAATAAAGTTTGAAATAATAGTTACTTTATTGACAAACCCTTTTTTTACATTTTTGTATTATGGAAAGTAATTACCAGCAAAGATTTATTTATTTTGAGCAGTGCTACAAAGCTGCTATGGAAGAATCATCTTATTAAGATAAGAAAACATGTTCATATAAACATGGGCTTGCAACTTTTTGTTCTTAACATACAAGGTAATAAACTTTTAAAAAAACCTAAACATTTCGCACACTTATTTTGGTAACCATTGTAAGACTGGCTAAAAAAATAGGTATTTTTTGTTGTTGTTACATAATCGCTTTTAGAAAAATTATGAAACCCAATTTTTAAATAAAAAAGTTTCCGCAATGTCTTCTATGGTCTAAAAATATGCAATTAAGACGATTTACTTTTTTTTCTCTTAAATTAGGCAACATACGAAAAGAAATGTGAGGCATAAATGCTGTGGCGTACTGATTTTTTTTGTAATGCTCTGTATAATTATATTCCCATTTAATTTTATCCATTTACCATATATTGCATTATTCTTATTTTTGTTATACCAAAAGTATAACTTCTAAGAAACGTATATGCCTGCTTAAAAATTACTTTATTTTTTTAATTTATACTACTAAAAAAACTAAAGGTTTTAGAAATAAAAAAAAAAAATTTTAACAAAAATAACTAAGCTACTATTTATCTTAAAAATACCATTTAATAAAAAAAAATAATAAGAAAAATTTACAGCCAATTTCACAACTTTTTTTTTTTGTTTAACATAAACATCTTAATTTGTTATAATTTTAAATGTAGGATAAAAAACTCATTCTTTTTATAAAGCCCTTATAAGACAAATAGGTTTTAAGCTTATTAAATTCAACAAAAAATGTATAAATTAAAAAAATCTAATAGGTTTTAAAGAAATGTTAACAGTAAAAATAAATTTGAAAATAGCAGAAACTATAAAAGTAAGGCAATCGAAAAATAAACTGTCGAAAGAAAATAAATGTAAACAGAAATAAAATTTAAAAAGTATATTTACCCAAAGTACCAAAGAGAATCATTAAAAACAGTTTAATTTAAAATTCAAAAACACCGATGGCTATAGACCACAAAAAAACGACATTTAAATAATTTATATATATTTTTTATTTTATAGGTGTTTCAGACGCTTTTCGGGGTGTATTTTATGAAAAGCTTTATTTTTAAATCGACTTGCAAAAAGAATGGGGTTATATGGTTGACACCTATTTTTTTTGTATGTACACTAATTTCTTTGTCAATTGTGGACCGATTATAAAAATTCTTTTTTATTTGAAAGTGTACACTTTCGCAGCGGTCCCATAGGAAACCCAGTTGCGATCGCAAAAGAGAATATATGCTACCTATGCTGGATGTTTGAACAATCAAGGTAGTAAATGTAATGTCAAAATATTTTAATTTGTAACGCCGTTATCATTTAGCTAAGAGTTTTTTTATTGTGTAATAGCGTGCATTTACTTTTATGGGTAAGATGTTTTCGTTTATACTCAACCTTTACCTATTAGGGGTAGCATTGCTGTTATATGCATAGAGTTTAAATAAGAGAAAAAGGTTCTATACTTTGGCCACTCTAAATTTATAATGAATACCAAGCAAGTAACTCAGGTTACCGTAGTTTTAAACAAATAAAATACATTTTTATTGTGGTAAGTAGAGTTACTGACATTTTTAACCAATAAAATACATTTTTGTTCAGATGTTTTTTTAATTTTTAGTGAACAGAGTATAGTACCGTTTTTTTTAGTAGATTAAAAAAATTAAACCGACCTAAAAAACGTAAATAAAACTTTTAAAATTACCAAATGTTAATAATCAAGTAGGTACACAAAAGATTTTTATACTTAATAAATACTTAATACCAAATATTATTAACCGTCTTTATTTTTTATTTTTTTTATTTATTGTTTTAAACTTTTAGGTCTATTAATCTTTTTGAAGTCGGTTTAATTTTTTAAATATTTATTTAATAAAAGAATTATTTTTAGAAAGCTATTTAAAAAGCAAGTTGATATTACAAATAGCATACCTAAGTCTTCGCTGCTTTTGTTTGTTTATGATTTTAATTTGGGGTGTAAAAATAATTAACGCTATTGTGTAGGGTTAGTTTGCCCCTGGCAAACTAATGAAGGCAAATGTTTTACAAGGATACCATTTTAAAATTTCTCACTTGTATTTATTATATTAAAAAATATATATTTTATTATACCAAGTACTATAAAAGTTAATTTAAAAAAAAACTATTTTCAGAGGCGTCCTTTAAGGGCACTATATCTCTATAAAGGGGCTTCAGGAAAACAAATATAGGAACTTCTCACATTATTTTCACGTGTTCTATATGAATCCAAGAGATTGATCATATATTTTTGGACACCCTGTATACTTATCTAACAATTTGTGCTAGTGCTTAATTGAAAAAATGTGCTCAAGTTAGTATAATTTTATAAATAATAATGTGCCTATAGGAAATTTCTATTTACCGTACAAAAACTGTGGGTTTAAATTGTCATAAAAGTGTAAAATAAATAATTTAACATAAAAAAAGAAAATAAATAAATAAAAGTTTGAGTAGGAAGCTATAACTTGGAATTTAGACATAACTTTAAATTTTTAATAGCCTTTGTTTGTTTTTCTTTATTAAATTTGGGTTGGTTTAAATTGTCATAAAAGTGTAAAATAAATTATTTAACATAAAAGTAAATAAATAAATATAAGTTTGAGTAGGAAGCTATAACTTGGTATTTAGACATAACTTCGAAACTTTAATAGCCTTTGTTTGTTTTTTTTTATTAAATAAGGGTATCTTACACTTAAACATATTTTAATCTTTGGACCAACTCTAAATACCAATATACTTTTAATAAACTAACTGCTGTCTATACAGTTTTAAGCTCATGCTGTAACTTCTTAATAGAATACAAATTAAAAAGTTTTATTTTTAATTTTTGTCCGTTTAATAAGGCACGCTCTATAAACAAATATAATTAAACAATGTTTGTCATTTTCTTTACAGCGATATTTGTTTAGTTTAGTTATCTTTATATTTTTTAATCCTACTTTAACTATTAAATTAAAAGAGAATCTTAAGGTAAAGTAGGACATTCAACCCGTAATTATATTTAAATTAAAAAACAAGCTTTTTAATTTTCTTAATAATGGAAAAAAACTTTACTACGTTTATCATTCAGGTTTACACACAATAATTGGTGATAGATTTCATGTTTATATTAATTTTAATTTAATTTAGGATATTATGAAACATGCAATGATTATACACCGATGACTGTTTACGAATGAGGTTTACAAGAGAACAAATTGATTTAAATATATATATATATATATATATATTTTAGGAAAAAGAGTTATTCTTGATAAAAATGTTTGCTTCTAAAAAAATATGATATACAAGTAAAAAATTTACTTTTGTATACAGGGTACACAAAAACTGAAAAAAATTATTTTTTCAAGAGTAAACTATTTTTATTATTATTTTTTTAAATTTTTAACCAAAATATACTTAATATTTTGTTTATATAATTTTTGTCGACTACAAACTTTATTCTAAATAAATTTTCTTATTGACATTCCCTAAAAATAAAAAACAAAGGTTTTTTACTCTTTGAAACAAAATCATACTTTTAAGATTTTGCAAGCCCTGTACACACAAACCAACATTTTTTCATAGTAAATCATATTTTTTTACAAGAAAACATTTAATTTTTTTTCTTTAAAAATAAAACTTCTGGCTAATTTGTCCTTTTGTAAACCCCATCCAATGACAGTCTATAAAATCACAATTTAAAATTATGGAAGCAATTTAAGAATGTACAAAAGAAATTTATAACATAATTAGTTAAACCGTAATTTCATGCAAAAAGTTTTCAATGGTCATTCATTGTGTTAAATAAAATAAGTACATTTGAAAAGCGTAAAAAAATCTTAATTTAATATTAGCTACCGTATATCATTTAAGAGAAAATATAATGTGATGTGGTCAAAAACATACCTTTACGTTTTCTTTTTAAATATTTTTTTTAAATTAATATTTCAATATACTAAATTAAGGGATGTACTTTTATTAATCTAAAAGCTTTGTATAATGTACAAACCTATCTTTGTATTTATACAGGGTGTCCCACCGGGAACACCTATATATATTATTTATTTTTAAGATTCTGCATGAAATTATAAACATAATCTATTAATAATGTTCTATATTCCAAGTCCAACCTTATTTGTCAAATTAAAACATTATTTTTTAAAAACCAAAAGAAAAGACAACGTTATTTTTATAGTAAATGTGCCCTATTAAAAAACAATAAGTTGCTAATGTTAACATTTTTATAAGCCAAATATTATTTTAAAGAACGCTGTTTTTACTTTTTGAAAGTCACAATTAGTAACAAACATGATTTTTGTAAGAAACGCCTTATCTTTAGAAAAGATTAGTTAACTAAAGCATATTTCTGTGGGCATGCTGTATATTTAAAATTGTCATTTGCTCCTTGTTTTCTAAATAACTCGTGTTTAAATCAGTTATAAAAACTTCCATACACCTTTCGTTGTGCAGTTTTATTTTTGTAAATTTATTTGAAAACAAGTAAAATATTGAAATGTTTAGAAGGTTTTTGTATTTTAAATGTGTTGCCATGGTTGACTTACCGCTGTTCTTTAAAAATTATTCTCTAAAAAAGATTTCGACGAGTCCTTTTTAGTATTAAATAAAAAGCATTAAAATAGAGCAAAAATAGCAAAGGTAGGAAAGGGTTCTATAAACAACTCGCTTTGTGATATTACTTTGAAGCAAAAAGCTTTAAAGTTTTCGCCCACATTGCATTTTAATAAACCCTTTGTTAAAAACAGGGTCATATTGATGTCATTTCGTATTTAACAGTTACGAAACTTTGCATTTATACACTTTGTCAGGTTTTAAGGGGTAATTTATTTTGGGGTAGGAGGTACTAAAAAAAAATTTAAATTGAAAAAAATAACTCCATTAAGTAATATTTATTATCATACCTGAAGCACTATTTTTCACATTTATTTTTTAAAGATTATGACTTTTATGATGTTGGCTTTACCTGCGCCTAACATGGTCTGTTTTGAAGCTCTAATTTCCGAGCGCCAAATCAATTCTTCATAATCATCCAAACACTGGCAGCAACTCAAATGGTAAAGAATTATCCAATAATAAAAATTTGAGTTCAAATTTTTCTGATGGTATAGCGAGTAGTCGGCTCAGTACCCCGAGTATGCGTGGACCATAAGTTGCCTCAAAGCGCACGAAATACTTCTTTCGGGTATAATGATTTTCGTAATACAGTTAAACAAATTTTAGACGTTTTACCGGGAGCTAAGTCTTTCCAGGATAAATTGCTAAACAGTACTGAAGTCAAATACCAGGACAGTTTGAAATTCCGGCCCTCCAATCTATTCCAAAACACCTTCTAGAAAAAGTACCTCTAAATGAAACACCCCTTACATTCAGAGTATACCACCGGGAACTGCCGCGATCGATTTCTCGAAAAGTACTTTTTGGAAAATTATTGAAAATTTAGTAACATTATAAAGTGAATGGGAACATACAACCAAAATATTTTAACAGCTCTACCGCTTTCGATTATACCGAAAGCTAATGTAAACATCCTTATTTAAAATAGAACACCTTATATATTATTTATTTTTTGATTTTGCGTAAAATTTTAACATATTATATGTATAATGTTCAATACTTATGTCAAAAATGACGTTTGCAAGTCATTACATAACAAATATTTTCTTTTAAACAAAAGTCTTTAATATGAAATGGGGTTGGGTTTACTTGTAAAGAAATAACTTTAGTAGACTGTATCAATATTTTCACAATAAATAAATACAGAGTGGTCGAAAATAATCGTTAAAAGTTATAACGACAAAAAGTCAATTTTTTCAAAATGGAAACCCCTAAAATTGTATTACCCTATCCTACTAGGGCATTGTGCAGTTGGTTCTGATGCCGCATTTTGTTGTCAAGGCCAACTAGAAGCCAAACTAAGCCGTACTTAAAAGCATTGTTCGAATAAATAAATAATAAATTCTTAATATTTTAAAAACTATACATTTTACCTTATACAAGCTTATCGTTATTTTTGATGTTTAATAGGATAAGGTAAAAAAGATATGGGTTTCCATTAAAAAAATGACTTTTAAGGTTTTTGTCATAATAATTTTTTACGATTATTTTTGACCACTCTTGTATTTATTAATTGTGATAATATTATTACAGTCTGCTAAAGTAGTTCTTTGTCTACAATAAACCAAACTCCAACTTATAGTTAAAGAGCTTTTAGAAGAAATTGATGGGAATGTGATGGCTTGATAAGTCTGTCATTTTGGACATAAAATTGAAAATAAGGTTGGACTTGGAATATGAGAACATTATTAATAGATTATGTTTATAATTTTACGCAGAATCTTAAAAATAAATAATATATAGGGTGTTCCTCGGTGGGACACCCTGTATAAGTACAAAGATAGGTTTGTACATTATACAAAGCTTTTAGATTAATAAAAGTACACCCTTAATTTAGTATATTGAAATATTAATTTTAAAAAATATTTAAAAGAAAAACGTAAAGGTATGTTTTTTGACTATATCACATTATATTTTTCTCTTAAATGATATACGGTAGCTAATATTAAATTAAGATTTTTTTTTACGCTTTTCAAATGTACTTATTTTATTTAACAATGAATGACCATTGAAAACTTTTTTGCATGAAATTACGGTTTAACTAATTATGTTATAAATTTCTTTTGTACATTCTTAAATTGCTTCCATAATTTTAAATTGTGATTTTATAGACTGTCCCTGGATGGGGTTTACAAAAGGACAAATTAGCCAGAAGTTTTATTTTTAAAGAAAAAAAATTAAATGTTTTCTTGTAAAAAAATATGATTTACTATGAAAAAATGTTGGTTTGTGTGTACAGGGCTTGCAAAATCTTAAAAGTATGATTTTGTTTCAAAAGTAAAAAAACCTTTGTTTTTTACTTTTAGGGAATGTCAATAAGAAAATTTATTTAGAATAAAGTTTGTAGTCGACAAAAATTATATAAACAAAATATTAAGTATATTTTGGTTAAAAATTTAAAAAAATAATAATAAAAATAGTTTACTCTTGAAAAATAATTATTTTTTTCAGTTTTTGTGTACCCTGTATACAAAAGTAAATTTTTTACTTGTATATCATATTTTTTAGAAGCAAACATTTTTATCAAGAATAACTTTTTCCTAAAATATATATATATATATATATATATATATATATATATATATATTTAAATCAATTTGTTCTCTTGTAAACCTCATTCGTAAACAGTCATCGGTGTATAATCATTGCATGTTTCATAATATCCTAAATTAAATTAAAATTAATATAAACATGAAATCTATCACCAATTATTGTGTGTAAACCTGAATGATAAACGTAGTAAAGTTTTTTTCCATTATTAAGAAAAATTAAAAAGCTTGTTTTTTAATTTAAATATAATTACGGGTTGAATGTCCTACTTTACCTTAAGATTCTCTTTTAATTTAATAGTTAAAGTAGGATTAAAAAATATAAAGATAACTAAACTAAACAAATATCGCTGTAAAGAAAATGACAAACATTGTTTAATTATATTTGTTTATAGAGCGTGCCTTATTAAGCAGACAAAAAATTAAAAATAAAACTTTTAATTTGTATTCTATTAAGAAGTTACAGCATGACATAAAATTGAAAATAAGGTTGGACTTGGAATATAGAACATTATTAATAGATTATGTTTTATAATTTCATGCAGAATCTTAAAAATAAATAATATATAGGGTGTTCCCGGTGGGACACCCTGTATAAATACAAAGATAGGTTTGTACATTATACAAAGCTTTTAGATTAATAAAAGTACACCCTTAATTTAGTATATTGAAATATTAATTTTAAAAAAATATTTAAAAGAAAACGTAAAGGTATGTTTTTGACCACATCACATTATATTTTCTCTTAAATGATATACGGTAGCTAATATTAAATTAAGATTTTTTTACGCTTTTCAAATGTACTTATTTTATTTAACAAATGAATGACCATTGAAAACTTTTTTGCATGAAATTACGGTTTAACTAATTATGTTATAAATTTCTTTTTGTACATTCTTAAATTGCTTCCATAATTTTAAATTGTGATTTTATAGACTGTCATTGGATGGGGTTTACAAAGGACAAATTAGC
>JACEGR010012837.1:0-10589 GCA_014170235.1 Listronotus bonariensis | reverse complement strand
TATACAGGGTGTCCTGATAAGGTTGTCCTCCGGCGATATCTCGGAAACCGTTCATCGCATAGCTTTCGGAAAAAATATTTATAGTAAAACCGGCCTCGAGAAAATGCTGGAAATTATTTTCAAGTTTCTAATTCCGCCGCTAGAGGGCGTAAAACTAACAACAAAACTAAAAACACGGATTATTTAAGAATATGCCATATTAACTTATACCGCTGATAGTTTTGTCGCAAACTATGTAAAATCAGAAAACTTTTTTCTTTTAAGCGTTTTTTTCCTAACCTGTCAAATATAGCAAGGTGGGGGGAGCGAATGTACATTTGAAAAAAATTAAATATCTTTCTTTAGGCTTGGACTGATTTTAATAAACTGGGTCTTGTTTGCAAGAGCTTTTACCAGGGCTTAAGATGAAATATTGGTATAATTAATTATTTTTTTGTTTTATTCCTGGAGACTGATTTATGTCAAAATTTTACATTTTGTCATTTTTTTCGAAAAATTTAAATGCAATGGTATTTTTATTATAAGCTCATTAAAAAGGGCATAAAAAAGTAAAAAAACTGGTGAAAACCGCATTTCGATATCTTAATTAATTCTCGACTTATTGCCGAAAAACTGCATTACCCATATTCTTTCCTTCTTTAAGCAGTCAACGGAGCGTTTTTGTCGAGTGTGCCATGACAACGAAAACAATTTGTTTTTCTACGAATATTAAATATTATCCTTATAATTTGTTTATCATTAATTTAATAACAGCATTTATTATTACACGGCTCGTGGATAATAATAGCTGATTTATTATTATCTACGGGCTTAGGCTAATTAAAATGAATGAAGTAAAATACAGTTTATTAAAAAGTTTATTTACAAATGCTCAAAATGTTGTCCGTTACTTAAAATGCAAAGATTTATCCTTCGATTGATACTTAGAACAGCGCTTTCTATCTCGGCCCTTGAGATATGGTTTATCGCATTTTGTAGGCGGGCAATCATATCCTCTGGCGTGGTAGGTCGTGTTTCAAAACCATACCTTTAACCTCCCCATAAATAAAAGTCTAGAACTGTTAGATCTGGGGATCTAGGTGGCCATGGAAAGAGGCTTCCTCTTCCAATCCAACGATTTGGATAGATATAATCTAAATGATTTCTGACATCCAGAGAAAAATGCGCAGGACATCCATCATGTTGGTACCACATTGTTCTTCTGATGTCTAACGGAACCTCTTCCATTAGACCTGGCAGATCATTTCTAAGGAAATTTAAGTACATTTCTGCCGTTTAGATGACCCTGAAAAATATGCGGCCCAATAATTTTGTTCCCCAAAATCCCGCACCAGACGTTAACGCTCCACTTGTTTTGGTTGTCAACTTCTCTCATCCAGTGAGGATTACTAGCTGACCAATAATGCATATTATGCAAGTTTACTCCTCCGGTATTTGTAAATGTTGCCTCATCGGTCCACAAAACTCTAAGCGAAAATTCGTGGTCTTCTACTAGCATATTCCTTAACCAATAACAATAGTCTAATCTCCGATCGAAGTCTGTTACCAGCAACGCTTGGTGTAACATAATATGATAAGGATGCAATTTATGATCAATTAAAATGGTGTGAACTGTAGTTTTACTTATTCCTAAATCACTTGCAATTTTTCGAACACTCAAATGTGGATCCGCTTCTACATATGCAAGAACATTTATAATTGTGTCTTCATTTCGCGCTGGTCGTTGTCTAATTGGTGCAGGAATAGGATGCACATTCCCAGTTTCTCTTAAACGGGTTGCCAAACGTCTAAACACTTTTTTATTAAAATGCCGTCTTTCGGGAAATCTGATGACATATTGTCTTGCAGCAATACAGGCATTCTGAAAATTTTCAAAATAAACGGCGAGCATATCGTATGCCTCGGCGGTAGAATAAGACATAATTTAAATTAACTTAATCCACAAGAACTAAATTCAAATTTATCAGGGCTGAAAAACAATGCACTTGTCATTTTTGAAGTTCCTGTTTTCTGTGATTTTTCGAATTTTGACATCCCGGCACTCTCGATAAAAACGCCGCGCCGCATTGCTTGTCTTAAAATAGGGAAAATTACGAGTACTTAATGCAGTTTTTCGGTAATAAGTCGAGAATTAATTAAGATATCGAAATGCGGTTTTCACCAGTTTTTTTACTTTTTTATGCCCTTTTAATGAGCTTATAATAAAAATACCATTGCATTTAAATTTTTCGAAAAAAATGACAAAATGTAAAATTTTGACATAAATCAGTCTCCAGGAATAAAACAAAAAAAATAATTAATTATACCAATATTTCATCTTAAGCTCCTGGTAAAAGCTCTTGCAAACAAGACCCAGTTTATTAAAATCGGTCAAGCCTAAAGAAAGATATTTAATTTTTTTCAAATGTACATTCGCTCCCCCCACCTTGCTATATTTGACAGGTTAGGAAAAACGCTTAAAAGAAAAAAAGTTTTCTGATTTTACATAGTTTGCGACAAAACTATCAGCGGTATAAGTTAATATGGCATATTCTTAAATAATCCGTGTTTTTAGTTTTGTTGTTAGTTTTACGCCCTCTAGCGGCGGAATTAGAAACTTGAAAATAATTTCCAGCATTTTCTCGAGGCCGGTTTTACTATAAATATTTTTTTCCGAAAGCTATGCGATGAACGGTTTCCGAGATATCGCCGGAGGACAACCTTATCAGGACACCCTATTTAATTTAGTTTGTTAATTTATTTAAATAATTTACCTTAATTTTTCCAAGTTCTTTCATCACTTTCGAAGGTTTCCGAAAACGCCCGAATTATCTATTAATAACTTTTATGCCATCATGTACTATGGAATTTTCACGATATTTCTCGAATATTCTAGATCATTCTTTACTCTTCCACCATACTATAAAAGGGCGACGGGAAACTTCGGATCAGTTAGTACAGATTTGACCTTTGTGCTGTAAACTTCGAGACATTGACAACTGTTGACAATTTAAGATTTTGCCGTTATTGTAACCATAGTTACGTTACATTGTTAATAAAGGTATAAAAACGAAGGCACGTGTTTTTATACGAGGTGTTTTGGAACATTTGGTGTCAGAAGCGGAACGAGATTACCTGAGGAAGCCGAAGTGGTTAAGAAGATTGAATGCCAGTAGAGACAAGAAAGCAAACTGAAACGATGGAGGAAATAAGTTCACTTATTAAGCTAATGATGGAAAAACAAGAATCCCTTAAAGTAGACATGAAGAAAAGCCAAGAATCCCTGAAAGAAGACCTAAAGAAAGAAATGCAGACAAGCCAAGAAGCCATGAAAGAAGACCTAAAGAAAGAAATGCAGACAAACCAAGAAGCCATGAAAGAAGACATGAAGATCAGTCAAGAATCCTTGAAAGAAGATCTAAAAGCAATGAAGACCAGCCAAGAAAACCTGAAAGAAGAAATGAAGAAGGAAATCCGAACTAGTCAAGAAGAAACCAGACAACAAATAGAGAAAATCCAAAAAGACCTTAAACGGAGCCAAGCGGAGATGAAACAAGAACTAAAAGAGAAGATGGTGAAAATCAGAGAAAATCTAAAAGGAGAATTTTATCATAGCCAAGATGAGATGAGAAAACAAATGTTGCTTGATTTAAAACTTACGAAAGAAGATGTTAAAGAAGAAGTGGAAGAACAAATGCAGCAAACAGTACAGTTACTTCAGAGTCAAGTTCAAGGCCAAATACAACAAGAAGTACAACATTTACAGCGACAAATTCAAAAGATAGTTAGCACAGGCGTAATTTCAGAAAGCGGTACCTCAACAACTGTAATGAAACCTCCTACTTTTGATGGCAAGGTACCATGGGTTACCTATCTTCGACAATTTGAAGCTGCTGCTGATGGTAATAAGTGGAGTTCCTCAGAGAAGGCCCGAGCTCTAGTACTTGCTCTCCGAGGAGAAGCCATGGAGGTGTTAAGAAACATCCCCGAAGAAAAGCAGTCCGACTATGAATCGATTGTAATGTTCCTGGAAATGAGATATGGCGAGACACATTTGCAGGAAGTTTATAAGGCGCAGCTCCAGGGACGAAGACAGAAATATAACGAAAGCCTTCAGGAATACGAAGCTGACATCGTACGTTTGATTAATCTGACATACCCGACATACCCTGAAGAAATAAAACAAGAATTAGCCGTGGGTAATTTCATTGAAGGTCTTCGCGACCCAGACATGAATCAGGCTTTAAGAATGGCCAGATTGAAAAAATGTCTGAAGCTCTTGCCTATGCGCTTCAATTTGAGACAGCTAAGCAAACATCCAGAAATCAGCCAAGACTTAGAAGAACGAATTTTGTACCACAAGACGCCAATTCAAATGACGAATTGATTAGATTAATAAAAGAATTACAAGAAATCGTACGTAAAAAGCAAACCGATGGGGATAACAGTATGACCTTCCGACGAAAAAATGGCATCCTGTGCTGGAAGTGTGGCAAAGAGGGGCATATTCAAAGAAATTGTACCAGGTCTAATGCCCCTGCTAGCGATCCGGAAAACTCCCAGTAGCCAGCTTCAAGGGGCGAAAGCTGGCTAGGTGCTACCAAGCCCCATCAACAACAATAATTAGAGTATCCCGGCTGCAGAACAATGGCTCCAGCTTGGTAGTACCTGGAAACGTATGCGGTCGGGAATGCGAGATGGTACTAGACACTGGTTCCACACATACCATCGTGAAGCCGAACATCGTTGCTCACTGCAAAATATTCCGCCCTGAAAAGAATTACCTCTTGGAAACTGCTAATGGAGAAGTTATACCAATTAAAGGCATACATGAAGCCAGAATAACCCTGGGAACAACAACATTTATCCATGTCGTGTTTGTTGCCGACATCCTGGACGAAGTTATCCTTGGTCTTGACATTATGGAAAATAAGAAGTTTGTACTAGACCTTCCACAACGGGTACTACGAACCAATAATGAAGAGATCATAATGAGACTACCACGGAGGAGTGAAACAATAATTCGAAAAGTTGTCCTTAGAGAAGATGTCCTATTACCGCCAAATTCAGAAAGCATAATACAAGCAAAGTTTGAAGACTCGGAAGAAGGTGAAATTGTTTTAGTCGAACCAGTTGAAAATAGTCCGTTATACGCTAAAGGAATTTTACCGGCCAGAACTCTGACGCAAGCCAAAAGAGACATGGTATTTGTCCGAATGATGAACCTAAAGGGTTACCCTCAACAAGTCAAACAAGGTGACATAGTTGGTACCTGTCAACCTGCTAACATGATAATTACCTCTACCTTAACTGCACCTGCAGAAATCCCCACAAGTAAATTACCTAATGCTCTGCAAGACCTGGTGATTTCATCAAAATCCTTGTTAGATCCAGTCCAGGTATCCATGCTAGAAGCACTTTTAAAAAGAAATCAAGATGTTTTCTCCCTATCTGAACATGATTTGGGAAAAACCGGCGTAGTTCAACATCGGATAAACACCGGAGACGCCTCGCCAATCAAACAACCACCAAGGCGAATTCCTTTGGCCAAAAGAGACGAAGTCGAAAAGTTATTAGGAGACATGCAAAAACAAGGCATTATAGAACCATCTCAGAGTCCATGGTCATCTCCAGTAGTCCTAGTCAAGAAGAAAGATGGTTCCACCAGATTTTGTGTTGACTTCAGAAGACTAAATGACGTCACGAAGAAGGACAGTTTTCCACTACCACGAATTGACGATACCCTAGACACACTGACGGGGTCAAAATGGTTTTCCACATTAGACCTAAAAAGTGGCTATTGGCAAGTAGAACTTCATCCGGAAGATAAGGAAAAATCTGCTTTCTCGACCGGGACCGGACTGTGGCAATTTAATGTTATGCCCTTTGGACTATGCAATGCCCCTGCTACATTTGAACGTTTGATGGAGTTAACACTACGGGGACTAACTTGGAAAACATGCTTAGTATACCTTGATGACATAATAATTCTTGGAAAACATTTGATGACCACCTGAAAAATGTTGAAGAGGTTTTTCAAAAGCTTAGATCCGCCCAGCTGAAGCTTAGCCCAAAGAAATGTCACCTGTTCCAGAAAGAAGTCAAGTACCTGGGGCATATAATTACAGAAGATGGAGTAAGAACCGATCCAGAGAAGACAGAAGCTATCCAGAACTGGCCTATACCAAAGAACAAGCATGAAATTAGAAGTTTTCTGGGACTGTGTACCTATTACAGACGGTTCATACATGGGTTTGCTGATATTGCTAGACCATTACATCGTCTTACGGAAAACAACAACAGCTATGAATGGACTGAAGATTGTCAAGCAGCTTTTATACACCTAAAGAAAGCCCTGTGCAATCCCCCGGTGTTATCATATCCACAACCAAATCAAACATTTATTGTGGACACTGATGCGAGCAACACTGCTATTGGTGGAATTTTGTCACAGATGCAAGATGGCCAAGAAAAAGTAATAGCCTATTTTAGCAAAGTCCTTTCCAAACCTGAACGAAATTATTGTGTCACCAGAAAAGAACTTTTGGCTATTGTTAAATCCCTAGAGCATTTTCATAAATACCTGTATGGCCAGAAATTCCACTTAAGAACGGGACCATGCATCACTTAAATGGTTGCTTCAGTTCAAGAACCCTGAAGGTCAGATAGCACGATGGCTACAACGCATTCAAGAATATGATTTCAAAATTGAACATCGAAGGGGACTGAACCATAAGAATGCTGACGCTTTATCAAGACGACCTTGCCCGGATGATTGTAAACACTGCAGCAGACGAGAAGAACATGAAGATCCTGATGAATTTCACTGCCGAAGAACACGTCTCCAGTGCTCTCAAGAATGGGATCCTAAGATCTTGGCCAAAGAACAACTAGAAGATCCCGATCTTGGAGACATTATTAAGAATAATTAAAAATTATTCTTCAGATTTAGATGGTCATATTTTTTAAAACTAATTGAGATAGACACATTAAATGCATGCATTTAAGCTTTTTAAAAGATCTTGCTGGCGATATAATATACTAGGGTAGCCCCATTAAAAAATCATACTTTATTGTCGTACCCTGTATATCATATAAACTAATAATCGTTCGATTACTGATTAGAAAACTACCAAATTAACCAAACAAGCTGATATTTTGGTTTATTTTGTACAATAAATAATAATAATGTCAAGGGGGTGTAAATTTATAATAATATGTAGTAAGTTTTTGTTCATCAAAACCACATTATTGCATGATATTTTTTCAATATATTTCCAGTAAAGAGCACCTTATTTTAAGTTAGATTAATAAGTTTTACGGTTTCAATGGACTGAAACCTTACCATCTTTGGCACAATGTTTAAAAATTGAATGTAAAAAATTGTAGTAAAACTTGCCCGACAAAAAAGTGACGTATTCGCCCAGTCCGACACCCGAAACATTTAACATTGACGAGTGTAAAAGTGCCGGTTTCATATATGGCATGAATATTCGTAGTAGTCTGGCCAAAAGAAACCCCTAAAAGGTTTAAAAGTGTTCTTATCATGAAGTTCATTTTATTACTGGCACAGGGTACTTTGAAATATCAGTTATATGAGAAAATTTAATATCGCAAATGGTATTGGTACCCTTTGAAAATAATAAAAAAATTGGACCATTTACAGAAAGGCGCTGCTATCCTTTACAATGCCGCGCCAATAGAGACACATGCATCAAGCGGCATATCATTAAGGAAAGTTAGCAAGGGCGGCCGCGTGGACAACCCTGCCGATAAAACTTTTTGTGAGTTTTCCTTTCAAAGAGTACCGCATTTACGATTTTAAACTTTCTAAATTTACCTAAAGCCCTAGAAATATTATGAGTAAAAAATGAACTGCTTTTGACTGGACAAATAATCTTTACTCTGTTAAGGTGACCCGCATAGATTATCATTATAAAGCCTAAAAACTTATGCTGTCAAAACTCTACCACAGAACACAAAGAACCCTATGGATCTTGTATATGCGTTTATGCATATAACTGTTGGAAACTGACAAATATTCAACACTGCATCCAAGTGTGTGTATTTTTAGTGAAGTCAGTTATTTAAATTCATTAATATTTATATTTTAGAAATGTGCAGAATTTTGTAATAAGTTTTAAAACCTTATAAAAAAATATTAACAAAATAATTGTACAACACAAGAATTTGCCTTTTCGTTTAATAAACGTTTATTAAACGATATTGTCGTGTATTTTTGGTTTTGGTATATTTATTACACCTCTATTAAACATTTTTTAAACACGTGCATATTTTAATCGTATATTCAACGTATGTCATATCATCTTTTAATATCATAAAATTTTTAAAAAATATTTTACTTTATATTATGGTCTCATTTATGTGCGTGTTTTAAAAATGCACAAAAATATGTTTATAGTTTGGAACTATTAATGATAATCTCATGAAACACTATTATTTTCGAGTATTTTAAAAACGTTTTTTTTTCTTACTATTTACTGAAATTTCAACGTGTGAAACTAAAGCATAATCTACGTCTATTATAGATTATTTTTTATTAGAAAACTAACTATTATTGCTTTAAAATCATTATTATCATTCTCCTATGACAATATCATTGGTTTAGTAATAATATTTTTATAATTTTAATTTGATGTTAATATTTGCAAATATTTGACTTTGTGCTGTATATAAATAATATTGTCTAAAATTCCCTAAAAGTAAACGTACCAATAATCTACAAAATTTACTCATCCGTTCGGCATTATTCCAATAACAGCCAATAACAGCCTTACAATAACGACACGTGATGCGCGGCAGTCGCTTTTCTCCTCGGCTTTGTAACTAACCTTCGACACTTCGAAGTGACTTATGAGATTCAATGGCCGCCGAAAGCCGCATGTTGTAAAATATTGTGCAGTGCATTGTATTTCCGAATGCTAATAAAGTAAGTACCTACTTTTACCTTTATTTTAATTGCGCTCATATCAATTCAATAGTTATACATATTACATATAATATTAGATAAGAATTGTTGATGTTTTATTTGATGAAGTCGGCAAAAATGGCCGCTGAACCTGTTGCGGAAATTTTCGTTTTGATCTCTCAACCCCTATTATACCTTATTTATAAGGAATGATTATGGCTCAAACACTTGGATTAGGTGAATGTCACACCTTACACCTCTGTTTTGTTTTAATTCTTTAGTACACTAAAATAAAAATTATTGAAATATATCTTGGTTATTTAATGGTCTATTATACGTTTTTAATACACCATTTATAAACGTCTAATATATACGCTTTAATTTACGTGTATTGTGTACTATTTTAGTATTATTTTTAATTTTCTTAGAAATGTTTGGGTTGAAAGAAGTCGTCCATATTCTCAAAGAGACCTGATATAACATATCAAAAGAAAACAACAAAAAGTCTCGGTCTTAACACTTTTTTACTAATTAACCGTTAAATGGTGACATGTGTTTCGCTCCTAAGAGCATTATCAGACCTAAAAAATAATACAAACAAAACCAATCAATTACAATAAAGACCTTAAAATGCGGGAACGGGACGGGAGCGGGACGAATTTGGACACAAAATATTCCTCATGGATATAGGAGTATTGTTTTATGATGCGGGACCTATTTCCACAGCGGGATATATGTATGTATTCACAACGCGTTGGTGTAAATATATTCATATCCCGCTGTAGAAATAGGTTCTGCATCCGTTTCGCCCCCTGTCCCGTTCCCGCATCCCGCGTTGGTTTGGGCGTATCTTTAATCTACCCTAACAATTAATTTATTATGCAAAAAACACTAAGATCACCTGTACTTTTAGTGACTTTGGGTTTTCTTTTTTACAGAAGCGGTCAAAATTTCATTTCAAGGTAAGGACCAGGTGCAGGGAGTTGCATTTGTCGGAGAACTCACAGACAAAGCTATCGGACAGGCATGCCAAGACTGGCTTAAACTGTCCAAACAGCGATACCGTAATGCCAAAACGTGAAAGACTCTATTATTATGTTTGATTCTAGAATTTTTTAAGTTTCAACTGTTTTTTTATGTTCTATACAGTTTTTGTTGTGTTTTTTATTACTTTTATTTATTAGAGTGCAGTGTTAAGTGTTACCAGTTGCGTCCTTTTGATTTGAGAATTTGTTATTTTATTTATTTTATTTTTTTTTAGATTTAGTAAGCCTAAACGAATGTATTACCTAATACATATACGTATATTATACATACAAAATAAACGTTTTTCGTATACGTCAATATTTGATTTATTTCATATGGCTTTTTTTAACGTAAAATTTATTCTAAATATAAACGTATAAAATTTAAGACTTTTTAACGTGTTTAGTAAACGTTACAGTTTTGTATATTATATACCAATTTATAGGGTTTATTAGAAACCGCTTTTTAATTGCTCATTTTATATTATAAATAAACGTATACTTTCAACGTCTAAAATTTGGATAGTACTGCAGTATTAATACACCTATATTAGGCGGACATTTTAACCTATATTAAAGGTTAGAAATAAACTAAAAATATACTAGTGGTATATACGTAATTAAACGTTTATTAGAGGATTCTGTGTTGCTTGGGA